>JANHFM010004488.1:0-14009 GCA_032468115.1 Grayia smithii
AAACACACAAAAAATGGTAATAAAAAATACATTATTAAAATGGACAAAATAGAATCTAGATTAATGAAAACAAGCTTGGCCAAAAAAAAAAAAAGGTTAAGAGGAATGCTAAAAAATACATAAATCCATGGATGTTGCAAAACTGAAATAAATTAAAAAAATCACAGGTGAACCAAAAAAGGGAGAAATACAAGGTATGTGCTTTATGCAAACATGGGACCAAAAGCCAGAATCAATGAACATGGAATTATATCTAATTTAGGATAATCTGAAATGTATTGATGGGTGGAGTTGCAAATTGGGAAGAGGGAAGTGGACTAACTACAACATGAATGGATATAAGAAACTGAAAAGAATACATAGAAATGCACAGAAGTAACTGTTTTAAAAATATGCTACCAAAATAAATAAAAATGAAGACTGTTTCAAACTGATTTAACTCTATAAAAGATGGTATTGCCTGCAGTTGAAGAACACAGAAAGACAAAAATCTTAGTCACTGCAAAGCTGATTTTCTGAATTAACTGCTACTGAAACAAACAGGATTTATTCTCAAAGTCGGAGAATTCAGGATCACTCTGTTTGTTGTCAGCCACATAAACATCCTGAGTAGATTAAAAAATATGGATTTTGTGATGATATATGATTATATACCGTTTCCCTCAAAATAAGACATCCTCTGATAATAAGCCCATGAGTACATGGCAATAAGACCAAGCACTTATTTCAGGGTTAAAAAAAATATAAGATAGGGTCTTATTTTCGGGGAAACACGGTAGAATTCACTGGACTTTGGTTTTGTTCCCTACTAAATAAATAAAACCTTTGAAAGCTAGTTAACCAACAAAATAATTAATGAAAACTGAACTGGAATTTTATATAGCAGCTTCCCCTTGTTCTTTGACAAAGTCATCCCAATGCAGAGGATCTCAGTAGGTCACAATTAAAATGGATCAAGACACTGGAGTTAAAAAGTGGGGTAGGCTGCGATAGGAGTTTAGTGCTTACCTGCTCAAAGTTAAAAAAGGAAAAAAAGTTGGAGCCATTCAGGAAAGCAGCAGAAGTATATGGGTGCGACAGGGTCACTTGAGGAGAAAGCTACAGGTGACAAGCATGTCATACTAGTTAGTGAGACCTTTGTTAACATCTTCACCCTAAACTAAAGCTTAAGAAATGGTTCCTGGAGATGAAAGGGTAGCAGAGTTTAAAAGAAGTATAAAAACTGAAGGAAAGAGGGGCCTGTGATGTTATGAGGCAGTTACCCCAAATTGGGCACCCCATTCCTTGGCAGATAAGGCATAACTGGTCACTGGGAAAGATAAGAAAAATGGAGCATCACAGTCCAGAGATCCACCCTTGCACTTTTGGTCTAGGCGTTTCCAGTTTTGTAAAAATATAATGATGAAAAGGCTGCTCTCCTGCCTATAAGGACTCAAACCACACCGGGGGAAGCATTAAAAGGCAAAACAACTTTGGGGTTTTTTTAGCTTAAAGAGGTTGACTATGCCCTGGCTGCAGGAGCCATTCATACAGAAACATAAAATTTTCATATTTGGTGATTTATCTTCTCTTTGACCAAAATGCAACTGCCTACACTAAAGCAAACCACCGCAATGCCAAGCCATTCATTTCAAATGCCAGCATGTGGTTTTTCATTTAAAAAAGGAAAAAAGAAAAAAAAAAAGCTACTGGATGGCCCATTATTGTTTTAAGTGGAAAAAATCTACAGCAATAAGCTGTCATTTTATGAATTTCTCCCATTTTCAGTCAAATTGTATTGTTTAAAAATTCTATTAGCGCCCCTTTCCTCCCTCCACAAAAAATTATATAAAACTTACCGGCCTACCCACAAACAAATACAAATATGTACATTCAAGTTCAAACTTTTAAAAAGGGGGATTGTTACAAATATGGTAAAAAATGATATATGTATGTGTGTGTAAACATGCACACACACACATACCAATGGTGGAAGTATATATGAACGGCGAAAGAATCACTTCAACTAGGCTTAATCACTTAAACACTCAGGAGGTGAACGACTTGGTTTTTAAAAACATGTTTAATTTCTCAAGTTTTTCATAAGGGGGTTCTTTCTCTGTGGCAGATGGAGAACTAGTGTATTTTAGCAGAAATTGAAACTCAAAGCTTTTCAGAGGGTAAAAATGGCTTGAAATGAAGACACGTATGTATCTCCTCATTGCATAAGAGATGCTGAAGATGGAAAAAGCAGCCATTACTGGATCTTTTAAATAGGGCTTACTGGAAAGAATTTTAAGAACGGAACATTATTTATTTATTTGGCAAACCTGGAGTTCAACGCCTTATCCCAGATGATGGAAATAGGAAATATTTGGTCCTCCCAAATAGCTGACACAAAAGGGCCTCAGGTGATTCTTTCCTCGTTGACACAATGAACACAAGACAAAACCTCCTGTCCACACCCAATATGTAAACAATCAGAGCTTTCACAAACATTTGGTTCTCTGCTCTGCCCATATTAAAGCTTCTTTTACCAAACATATCCTGCCCAGAGCCTCCTGGTAAGAAGACAGCAAAACATCAACAAACCTTGGAGGGAGAAAAAAATTACTCTGAGAGTAAATACTGAAAAAGTGCTTCTTGTCTGATTCCCCAGAATTCCAGAGGCTGGCCCAACGCATAGAACATTGCCATGTAACAAACAGGCAGTTCAACTGGAATGGCTTGCTTCACAATGTTAAGCAAGGCGTAGAAACCCAAGATACTGAGGGGCTGTTATCTCCAGGGCTTCCTGACAGGTGGGGACACACGCACACGACCACTGCTTCTATTCAACCGTCTCACTGGTCCACAGGAACGGCCTCTGGACCTTGCCTCACGTGCCACCAAGCAGGGAATACGGCTGGCCCTTTCCTCCCTCAGAACATACAAGCCCTTGAGACAGTGGAGCACAGAAGAAGGCAGCTGAGCGCAGATCACCTTGGTGAGGATCCTGTTGAGGGTACGGATCGGTTTGGCAAGGAAAGCGAGGATCCGCTGGTGCCAGGGGAGGGGTGGCTGCCGCTGGCGAGATAAAACTGGGATACGACTCCGGAAGCTGCCTTTGTTCGTTTTGGGGAAGAGGCGGAAGAGCCCCTGTTCGCTAACCAGCCCCAGGCGCTGCAGGATGCGGAAAACCGGGCGTGGGAGATGCAGGAGAGCCAAGAGCAAAAACCTACGGGCGTGGCGGGGAAATCCCTTTAGGATGTGCCTTGCCAAGGCCCCGAGGAGATAAAGGGGCAGGAAAACCCAGGGAGAAGCTAAGAGGTAGGAGGCCAAAAGAATGACCGGAACATACAAGCGCCCCCTGTTGGCACTCAACCCCACCACCCCTACTGTACCCCCCAAGTTGATAAGAAGAAGAAAGGAGGACCCGGAGAGAAGAAAAACAGAGTGCAACAGGGTGTATGTAACCGCCAGGCCCACTAGGAATCCTTCGAGAGCCAGGAGGATATCTTGGAAACTTCCCCCCTGGGCCCAGAGAGCAGCGAGCAAAAGCAGGAGAGTGGGGGCACAAGGATATGCAGAGACCAACAAGGCCAAAGCCACACAGAGAACATGAGGCAAAACGGCTGCCACCGGAGTGCCTCCCGGATGGGATTTGCCAGTCCCCTCTTGACTGTAAGGATCGTCACCGGCTGGGCAGCCATCGCCTGAACCTCTCAAGGATCCCTCCTCTAGGATAGTGGGGAGGGGCTGAGTGTACAAATCCTCTTTGCATAGAAATGGTTCTAGCTCATCATCGGCTTCTTGGCCATCAGGCTCTAGAACGCCTGGTCGCCCCCAGATTGGCAGCAGAGCCTCAGAAGCATCCCTGCAGCGATCCAATTCTCCAAAAAACTCCTGGCTTAGACCTACATCAGAAACTCTCTTGCCATACAGTTCTTGCTGTTTTAGGCTTGCCATAGAATAGTCTAAAATCCAGCTTTTACTGCTTGAATCTAAGACATCATGACCCTCGCTATCAAGCCCCAAACACTGCTCTCTTTCCTCCAAATTTGCTGCTTCCTGCCCATCTGGAATTATATCTGCCATGCAGGGCCAATCTGGCTTCACCTCTCCACAATCTCCCATTTTTGACATCAAAGACTCTACGCCCTGATCCCTCAAGCCTAGAATGCCCTTTTGTGACCACTCTTGGACATGAGACTCAATATACACTGCGTCCAGTTTTGGAGTTTCCTCCTCTAGATTGCCTTCCTGGACCATCTGTTCATGACTATCTAGCTCAGACTTTAAAATGTCCTTTGTATGTGTATACATCTCTAAAAGGTCTGGGTATTTTATTCCCAAATTTACTACCTCAGCTTCAACCTGAGTTGACTCCAAAACCTCTCCAACATGTGTGCCATCACCTGGATCATCACAAACACAATCCAACTCCAGGACATCCAACTGACACCCTTTTGGATCTAGATTCTCAGTGTGCATGTATTCCAAATCTGCCAGATGCTCCTGATCCCCCGCCACACTGTCACAAGGACCACGCCCACCCGAAAGGTCCTCTCCAGAGTCTAGACTTCCAGCCTCATATCTGTCCATTTCTGTCACCCCTGGGTGCCCCTGCCCTGACTCCAGAATTCCCACAACCAGCCCTTCCGGGCACAACTGGCAGCAAGGTGGCGTGTAGGTAGCACCTACTTTGAGGCTTTTAGGCTGCTGCCGGACCTCCATGGCATGCTTCTGGCGCAGTTCCTGTTCACGGCGTTTATTGTATTCCAGCTGGTTTGACAGCTCAGTTTGGTGTTGCAGACGGGTAAGCTCTGTGCGGGTACGCTGGACAGTGTGAAGGTGACGAAATTCTAACTCCTGGGTGGACTCATGCTGGCGCAGCAACATGGCGCACTCCAGGTCCTTCTGTGTTTGTTTCTTGTTCAGTTCCTAGAGGTTGGGAGGTGGGGAAGAGAGCAGAGTCAGAATGTCATGTTCCACAGTCAGTCAGTCAGTCAGTCAGTCAGTCAGTCAGTCAGTCAGTCAGTCAGTCAGTCAGTCAGTCAGTCAGTCAGTCCCTCCCTTCCTCTCTCTGTGGACGACACAACAGAAGCATTTTTATTTATTTTATGAAGGAAGGTGGAATAATTTTTCATTCATGGATCATGGGAACCTTTGGTGGTAAAATCTGTATTGAGCAAGTGTGACGCAGAGAAAGTAACTGCTATTTGGCTGGTGTTTGGGGCATTTAACTATTGGCTAGCAGAGATTGAATAAAGATTAATTGTAGTTGAAGACTAAGCTCCAGTCTCAGAAGTATATACAGTAACTAACACTATGTCCAATGTGTTTTCAGTCTGCAGATGAGCACAACAGCATGGGGAAAATGTAAGTTGGTGTCAATAGGTGTTAGGAATGAAGAGAAAATGGAATGGTTGGTGGTATGGCATTTTTCACTGTTTGCCTATTTGTAAAATTTGCTATTTTACCTAGGCTAACACTTCCTCCTCCTCTTCTTCCTATTTGCAACTTGGATAAGGAAGAGGAGGAAGATACAGCAGCAGCAACATCCACCACCACCCAAAGGCAAAACTCATAATGTGTTTCCCCGAAAATAAGACCCTTATACTTTTTTGAACCCTGAAATAAGCACTTGGCTTTATTGCCATGCGTTCAAGAGCCTGATTGGGCTTATTATCAGGGGATGTCTTATTTTGGGGAAAACAGGATAGTACACTTGAAAAAAGAAGTTTAAAATACATATCCATGATTCTGAAGTGTTAAATAAATATGACTGATGTTCTCCAGTAAAACATTTACAGTAACAGTATCCTTATTCATTGAACAGCAGAAATAAAATGAAGCTAAACGTTTTAAAGAGCATCCTCTGTTATGTTCCACAGCTAGCGTGTCCTAGATAACTTACTGCAAGAGTAATGAAAGCAAACAAGATACAGTATCCTTCGCTGGCTTGTATTCAATGTAGTATAACCTAGTTTGTTTGTTTTTTAAAGAAAGAATATGCTTCCTACCTTGTTGCATTAGTACTTTGTACAATTTTAGCATGATCATCTAAATAGAACTATTGTATTTTCTGCAGTATATCTTCAGCATACTCCTTTTCTCCAAACTTTGGTCTCAATTGTTTAAAAGCCAAAATACTGTCTGTGGTTAAAAAACTACACACACCTGACTTAGCATAAGGTAGAATAGAATGGATGTAGTTCAGGTTGAACTGTGGAGTCTCTGGTGCTCTTTGATTAGGTAACATCAGTGCAAGTGAGTGTGAGGTTTGATTCCAGTTTTTTATACAAAAGTTTGCCCTGCCAGTTTTGGTGGATGTAGTTTTCTCTTTAGTAATTCCTTGATCGGAGTATCATTTTATGCTCAATAGTCTAGTGCAGGGGTGGGCAATTATGGCTCTTTTACGACTTGTGGACTTCAATTCCCAGAATTCCTGTGCCAGCATGGTTGTCTTGCTTGTCTTCAAGTCCACAGGTCTTGAAAGAGCCATAATTTCCCACCTCTGGTCCAGGGTTAATCCCTGATTTTCTAGGTGATATCTGGCTACTGGAAAGGATATTTGCCAGTCTTTTTGTTTCCTCAGGACAAACAATCAACTGATGTTACCTAGCTGGGTAATGGAACATCTGCAAGCAAACAACCAAGTATCCTATTAGCATAAAAACCCTGCCACATCTCATTTTCAAATGGCCAAGCTTTAGAATATCATTATCAGACTTGCCTAAAGTAAATAAAGTATCCCTTTTCTTGGATAAATTTGGGATTAGGGCATGATAAACATACACCCATGTTGCCTATAGCATTCTTATTGGGAAACTCAGCCAATTTTCTAGTATGTTTGCAATTGCACAATTAGCCAGATGGATAAGGAATTTCTCCTTGAAATGAATCAAAAGTGCCACCTTGTGTCATGTCTCCTGTTAGGGGACAGATCAAACTCTGTACTTCAGCCATCTAAGGGTTTGTAACTAATCCTCATGACCACATTTTCAGACCATTATGTTTAATTGCTGCTGGAAAGAGAGGGCGAAAGCAACACAGAGACAAGGTAGCATTTCCATATGCTTCACAGCAGTAGTGGGTTTCAATTTTGATAGCTACCAGTTTGCTCACGGGTGTGTGTGCGTGACACTTCTGCGCATGTGCAGAGATGTCCGGGCAGGTGTGTGGAGCCTCCCGCCACCGCCACTACCGGTTCACCTAATCCAGGGTGAACTGGTAGCAACCCACCACTGCTTCACAGCCATAGAGAACGTGTATACTGTTATTGCTATACAACTTATAGGAATATGCTGTTTGGCTAAATCTGCTGTTATTCCAGGCAGAATTATATTGATTAGACAGGCTGCTACTTAATTTTTTTTCCCCGACTAATCAAAAATCTTGCACTCCAGATTGGCAACATGTTCCTCCTTTTTGTCTCTCACTTTAAGGCATATGCTTTAGTTACATTAATTTTCCATCTCAGAATGGAAAGAACTGTCCTCTCTTGCTTTAATTTCATACACTTGTAGTCAGAGAAAATTCCAACCCTATATGCTATAGTTGTGACACAGTCAGTTATTTTTGCCTAATGCAGAATGAGGCTTGGAACATTTACCCAATGCCAATGTCACCCGGTGCCCTTCGAGGTGGGGGTGGAAGGGGAGTTTCAAATGGAGAAATGGATATACAGATGTATTTCAAATGAGTGCCTTCTTATTCTGTGATATCTCTGCAACTGAGATATACTTCATATTTACTTTATAATGCATTTATGTGAGTCCTTTTCATTTAAGAGTTATGTGGAGACGTGAAAGCTTTGGGAGTCAATGATATGTGACTACTTAAAACCATGGGTTATCTTGGTGTTCAGCAGGCTGGTGCTCAGCCAACCTGTGACAGACCAAGCACAACATCCTTAGGCTATATATTGTTAGTTATGTGCCAATGAGGCTTCACGCTGAGATCACAAAGACAGACAGTAATCCCCACAGAATCGAAACAACAACTTCTCACCTACTCACCTAGCTCTGGGGTATGCAGTTGCCAGCAGAGCAAACTGAGGTAAAATTATTAACCCTCTATTAAGGTGATATGAGCCTGTTCTTGCTCGTTTCCTCCAATATACATTAATTTCTCACTTCCAGTTAGCATAATGGATACATTTGAACAACAGGTTGTATAATAATTTACTGTCAAAAGACCTAGGTGCTTCTCCCTCAGGACTGATATGCCTATATGGCATGCTGGCTCAGGAATTCTGGGAGTTGAAGTCATAAAGGGACCATAGTTCCCCACCTCTGCTATATAACAACCATTTTTGGGTTGTTTTAAAAGTATGTCAAGGATTCCCTTTCTTCCATGCTTCACCTGAAAGAAACCAGTACACCATGCTGGGCATAGCAGCATAAAAAACTAGCCATGGAAATGATATCCATTCATGTCATTTGCAGAAAGGGACTCCTGGAGATATTCATATTTTAATTATGGTTGCCTACAACTGTGTTATCTGTCAATGTTTCATTTGCGCCTGTGACATAGAGCAGCTTTTCCCATCCTGATGCTCTCCAGATGTATTGGGACTGTGTGCAACTTGAGGATTACTGATGATGTGCCATCAAATCGGTGTTGACTTTTAGCAACCACACAGATTTTCTCCATGACAATTTGCCCCTATGGGAATTATTAGAGTTGTAATCTAAATACATCTAGAGAGTTATAACTGGTGATGGGGGGCTCACATATATGTCTGTCTCACAACATTCTTAAGCCTGTTAAAAGCAGGCTTTGTGCTGAAACCACTCAGTTCTGCACACCTAAAAATGCACATTCTGATCCAAGATGGTGATACATGGCTTATCTTGCCTATAGTCCTACTAGGTTTCTGTTCTCCTTTCTTTATTTTCTTGTGCCAATCTTATAGTAATTCAATGCAAGTGCAAAGCAGGGAATGGAAATCACAGTGGGGAATTGACTGTAATGAAAGCTCTTGCTGAAGTCCCTCTGTTTCTTGGAACAGCACAAATGGATGGTGTGATTTACAAGGTTAAAATGAAACGGAGAGCACCATTGCCCTGGATGCTGTACTATATACATCCAGAGAAAGGCAACATTAGCAGCACAAATGATGCGATTGAAGGTAAAATCTCCTTCAAATTAAGTTTTCTCTTGGTGACTTCATAGACTTATCAATGTAGTTTTATTGGCAACAGAGCAGATGTGGTTTACCATTATAGTCTCCTCAAATTTTGGTATTCCTCCCATAAAAGTAAAAACCAGGCCCAATTTTGCTTAGCCTCTGAGTGCAGACAAGGTCAGCTGAATCTTACCACATGGTGAAGCACAAAACTCCTTTGTGTCTCACACTTTCAATTATTAATAACGGTTTCTCTTATTTCACTTTCTCCTTTCAAAGGAGATCACATGAAGATCCTGCTTGCTGTCATCAGTCCATAGACTGATACGAACATTGAGATGTTCTGAACCAATTGCCAAAAAAAAAGTCAGAGAACAGTCCTTCAGAATCAATCTGACATAGGATCAGAGCCACAGGGTAAAAAAAGAAAAGAAATGTAATTAGTAAATGATTTGCAATAAACAGTGATGTAAAAATATAAAAAGTATAAAAATGCCTTATGCCTACCAAACAGTGTATCTCATTTGAACATGATATTTCCATCCATATCTTAAGTGTGTGCATCTTCAAAAAGGAAGCCTCAATGAGTATCATGAATTGATGACATTTTAATGTTCAGATTCCTTTTGAACAAGGATAAAGTGGAATAAATTAAGAGTATTGGTCAAGTGGTTCATTTGTTCACAATCAATAATTATGTCTGATCCACCGCACTGAATTAGCTGAAGATCTACTTCTGTCCTTTCTTCCTACTCCTGTCCCCCATGACCTCTTTAAGTATTTTTCTGACATAAATCTATTTTTAAATTGGCTTTTGGAAACCCTATAAAATGCCATTTTCTCTGATGATATGCATACATTCGCTATGGTTTTTGCTAATGGTGAAAAGTATTTCTCAGAAAGGGATTCCAAAAGTTCAATAAGATACAGTTCAAAGGCAACTTTCTAGGAGTGTCTGAAATATGCATCTTCTACAGTCCTTTAGGCAAATCTGTCTGAACTATAAAGATCAAAGAGATAGGAATGCCTCACAAGAGATATTACATATAGCTTCCAATAAACATTGCTATAGTTTCTTCAGAGGCATCTTGCAAGTTCTCCTGCAACATGAAAGTTTATTGTAGGAATATAAGCATGCAAATGTAAAGCAGATTTTGAATCTTAGAAACGATAAAGATTGATAGCTGTAATCCTGAACATTTTTTTTTTTTAAAGTTGAGTATAAATGGATTGGAGGTGGGCTGAGAAGATGCATAGTTACATACTTATCAATGCTTTATCTTCTCAGAAAAGTTGATTTCAGATTTATTCAAGAGGAAAAATTGATTCTGTTCATAAAGCAATAATAATCTCTTTTCTTGTAAGGAATAACACAAAGAACAGATACTGAAATCCATCACATGAGCATACAATAACATCAGGATAGTTCAGATTAAAATCTAATTTTAATCACTTCCTGAAGAACTGAAGCTATAGTTTCATTTGTTAAAAGCCATCATCCCACAATCTGTCACCATCTAGATGAGCTGGATTATAATTTCCAGCCTCCCTACGTGAATTCAGTTATGACTGTATTAATGGGTATTACCAGAGTTGAAATCCAAAAGATCGGAATGACATTACGATAGGAAAAATATTATGATGATTTCTCAAATTTGTTTACTCCAACAAGGGATACAAATTTTACACAAAGAAAAGTATATGTTCATACAGTTCTCATTAGTTCTAATTCTGAATGCCTCATATGTGGCAATTCCATCCTTTATTGTTAAGTTGAAGTATTCTTCTAGACTTATTAAGTATTCTTATTCTTGAGTCAGATGCTTCTGCTTATCTTTCACTTTGATTATTCACTTCTCTATTTCTTCAGAATATCATTTTAGTTATGCAAGTTTAATCACAGGAAAGAATTATTCCTTTGCTTTTATTCAAGAACTTGCTGATTTGTGATTTGGTGACTCTTTGGTGCCTCTACTTACCATAATTATTTGTACTGTTGCTGTAACTATTTGTACTGTTGCCATCATCACACTTAAGGCTTGAGTCTTTTGGAAAATGGGGGTAGTTTAGCTTTGGAAAACGGAATATTTAGCATCCATGTCAAGGCTGCCTGCTACATGACTGGAGTCAACAATGTCATCAACAATGTCCTACAACTCAGAATTGCACATTAACTTCTTGATAAATAAACCTTTTAGTCACCTGTACAATATCAAGAGGTTAAACCTTATCAAAACTAACTGAAACTAAGAAAACAAAGATTGAAACAGTATCTTCTTCTGGGTAAGACTCAGTTTGCATATTATGTATGTTTCTTACAAATGACAGATTCAGGGAAAATTTATATTAAAAAAAACCTATTTCCATTAAAAACAAGCCAATTGTCTTTAGATGTTAGAGGGATTTTTTTAAAGACCCAAATGACAAAACAAGATAATACGTTCAGTCACTTCTAAAGGATACTTTAGTATTTAATTTGCTGCTCAAAATGAACATTTAGCCTGAAGATTCAACTAGTGAAGCAATGCCCCATCACATAGTCTATAAAATCTAACAAGATCATTTGATCTTGTTTGATGAAAGGATAAAATATGACTATGCATTAGAAAGACCTTTCTCTCAAAAGGGGTTGACTGAAATCATACCATGACATTTTCCAGGCACTGTTTACAAAGTCAATGACTGTACGGGTAAATATGATAACAGATATAAATACACTCACACTACTGACAATATGGGTGTTAAAGCTCTCCTTTTTTTCTTCTCCTAAGAAATAAATACCTTTTAACAGCTAAGAGTCAAGGATGTCCTTGAAGGCAAAAATCCCACTTAACATAGGCAAACCACAGAATTGCTCAACATTCAATTCCCTACCTAAAACATACAGGCAAAGTTGACTTGAATTGCACACAGGAATTGCAAAATGTGTTTGAGATTAGAAGGTGCTGAAAAGGTTCTTTTTGTTGATGGCCTGTAAAACCTTGGAGAGATAACCAATGAGCCTAGCAATAATGAAAGAAGGGTAGTAAACTGAATAATCATTTAAAATAAACTACATTGTAATGGGTTCCCAGCAATTGCTTAACATTCTGGGTTCTAAACATGGTGACAGGCACAATAATCTCTAGGTTTCTGATCATTTACTGGTGGAACTACAAGGAAAGCAAGCAGCCCAGACAGCCCTGATAAACAGTGGCTCTTTGATGGACGCTTTCTGATAATATTGACCTCCTCAATGGTTATTTTCAATACATTAATGTAATCCCAAAGCAGCAACTTTTGCCTAGAATGAATTGGGCATAACGAAAACCACCATGCTGTCTTTGCATTGCGTTTGTCACAAATCAAAGTTGTACCCCTTGCTGCAGAAGCCTGTTCGTGATGTGTCATTTGGAAAGAGAGGATTCCTTTGATTCATAATGGTTCAGTGCAGAACTTCTAAGTGTTTTTGTTCTCCTTGAACATTAAAGCACGTAACCTTAGCAGGGTCCCTTAGATTGCAGAACTGGGTCTATATTTTTGTTGTTCTGCTCATTTTGTTTTTAACAAAACCCAGTTATTTTGCCAAGATAGTATCAAAAGAAAAATATTAGAAAACAGCCTCCTGCCCCTTTCCATCTTATCCTTCAAACAGATGCTCTGATCAAAATGAATTTAAGGCAGAAAGTTCCGTCCTGTCCAAGTTATTCCAAGTATTGCTGTCTAAGTTAATCATACCATGTAACCATGGTATAGCAAATATATTTCCAAACAATAAGCAAAAATTATTAAAACAGGGCAAAAATCCCAGAAATAAAAGTAAGGTAAAGGTAAAGATATTGCACATATGTGCTAGTAGTTTCCAACTCTAGGGGGCAGTGCTCATCTCAGTTTCAAAGCCAAAGAGCGAGTGCTGTCCGAAGACGTCTCCATGGTCATGTGGCCAGCATGACTAAATGCCAAAGAAACATGGAACAGTTACATTCCCACCAAAAGTGGTCCCTATTTTTCTACTTGCATCTCTGGAACCAACTACCAGAGGTAGTCCCGAGGTCCGGACTGCCCCCACCCTACTGGCCTTCCGTAAGGAAGTTAAAACCTGGCTTTTCCGGCAGGCATGGGGCCACTGATCTCGCTATTATGATCCAGCAAGATCCAGCCCAAACGAGATGTGAGTGTTCTTTTTTATTCTTTTTATTTTTATTGTTTTTAATTTGTTTTTTAAACTGTTAAATTTTATTATGTTGCTGTGTTTTCTGTTGTGAGCCACCCGGAGTCCTTCGGGAGTTGGGCAGCATATAAATTAAATAAAATAAATAAATAAATAAATTTTTACACACTTTTGAACTGCTAGGTTGGCAGAAGTTGGGAGAAGTAACAGGAACTCACCCCGTTATGCAGCACTAGGGATTCAAACTGCTGACCTTTTGATCGACAAGCTCAGTGTCTTAGCCACTGCGTCCTAACAAATTTAAAATAGTCCACGGTTAATGTTAAGAATATTCTTTGTTGCTATGATGAGAATTTATAAAACCTGATAAACTACAGTCCCTTCCATACAAACTCCCCACAATCCATCCCAATTCTACACAACCTGTGTGCCCTTCAGAAGAAAGAATCCTCAGCTATGGCCAGTCATGTAGAGGTTGACACTATAGAGTACCAATTTAGAGAAATGTAACATTTTGATAATGTCTTTGCACGTCTAAGCAAAGTCATTATGGCAAATATGTCATAGGATTTTAAAAAGGAGAAAGCAAATGGGTTATAATCATACACTGATGTCTTTTCTTTGGAACAAACTCTTCAGTTTCATCAGTATGAATGGTAGCTGTTGCAAAATTAAGTAGATTCAAGACTAGAATAATGAATAGTGTCCCCTTTAGTGTTTTATCAAAAGAGAGGAGAATCAGAGAAAAAAAGATTAGCTTGGTTG
>JANHFM010004490.1:0-10606 GCA_032468115.1 Grayia smithii
CACCCCCAGTCAGCTTTTTTCTTATTTTCCTCCCCAAAAACTAAGGTGCGTCTTATACTCCGGTGCGTCTTATACTCTAAAAAATACGGTATATCAGGTTGATAATATGAGAAATTAGATAACTAGTTAAATATGATTATGAGCACAAAAGATTTCTAACCGACTGACATACTGTATGTAATTGTGATGGATGATGAGGTTTTTATATTTTGTTTAAAAAATATTTTTAAAAAATTAAAAAAAGAAGGAAGAAAGTCTATGGATAATATTTTATATGACAGACAAGCAAGCAATCAGATGATAGCAGTTGCTCTTTCCTCTCTGAGCAGAACCTTCTCAGCATAACTAAGATTATCTTTTTCGATACTCTTGCTGGAAACTTTAATTTACCAGACTGTATCACATGAAAAAGCATTCCAAACAAACTGAAATTTTATAAAATTATTTTCATAAATTGAAGAAAAACATAATGCAAAGAAATGGCTTGATGGAACATTGCATGAAATAATATAGATTATTTTTTAAGAATAATGCAACTGAAAGATTAATGCTAATAGTAAGTGTTCTTTTTATTTCTCTTTATAAGAGAACACTTACTATTAGCATTAATCTTGCTACACAGTAGTCTGCTAAAACACAATTCATTGACAATGGCTAGAGTAACAGCAGATTAGATACATCTGCTAGAATGCTTCTTTTTAACAAGATTATATAGAATGCCATCCAAGAATCCATATGTTCTCAGAATTTCATAATAGTAATCCTCTAGGCACTATTTCTTTAGCATCACTGAAGATTACCTAAAACAGCAGGGTTTAATGAAGTGTGCTATGATGTCCCTTTGAAAATGGGGTAGCTTTATTGAATCAAGTTAGTAAAAAGGCCACTCACTTGTTCACAGAAGTAACTAGCCATATCGCTCTTATTTCTTGGGAAAGTGTAGAAGGATACCTTTGAAGTAGTTTAGTCCATAATGGAAGCTTTCAACCAGCTTTCAAGCTTATGCACCTGTTTGCAAATGGCTATTGCATTTGTGTGAGTGAACATGTGTGTGTATTCTTGAAGGTCATAAAGATGGTGACCATGAATATTATTAATAGGGAGCATGTTTATGTGCATGCAGCTAAAAACATAATACTGCATTCTTAATATATCAGTAAAGTTTGCTTATTTTAGGATCCAGTGTTAGAATCCATATCACAAATAAATGCTCTAGGATTTTTTTGGACTGCAATGCTCATAACATTGGTCACCATGCTCCTGGAGTTAGTGTATGTTACATTCCAAATACTTAAAGAACACCTGGGTGCTACTCTGATTGCATAGATTAATAACTACTTTTTACTAACTATTTGAGTCTCCACACTCTCTATTCAGTCTGCCTATAAAATTTTTTGCTGGGCCCCAAGAATCTTTCAAAATTTAAGTTATTCAGAATTTTGAAGCCTGCTCTGGTCCTGGAGCTAAGAATATAAATATTTTCACTATTTCCAAAAGTTTTCAAAAATCAGTGAAGATTATAAACTGACCACTAGAAAAATCTGTGAGGAATAGAAGTATAACTTTTGCCCATTTCACTTTAACACACAAACATACACAAACACCCCCCCCACACACAAACCTATACAATTTACAAGCTACTCTAATCACTGAATGAACATGCTTTTATATTACATGTATGCTTTGCTCTTATTCCCAAGTCATATCTGACCAGCTGTTTTGAAGTAACATTTTCCTTCTTCTCCTGACACAGGTTTTGTTGTGTTTGGCTGTTTTTCAACTACTAATATAATCAAGCATGTTTCACTGTGGGGTTGATGTTCTAGTTGGAATCTAGACACTGCCCAGCTGAGGGCATCTTCTAGTACTTTCCCTAAGACTTATCAAGGGTTATGCAAACTCATGAGGTTAGAGCTATTTGAAGATGTGCTACATTTTTTAAAAGAAAAATAGGATTAATGCTTTCTCAAAAAAAGTATCAGTCCTGTACTATGCAGCTCTGTGTTGCTGCTCCTTTCACTAATGAGTTCTAAAGATTGTAGGCATTAATGTCAAAAATACTAAGATTGGGAAGAATAGTCTACTCTTGAGGGTACTCTCACATATTCCATGGATTACTTCTAGTGCTTCTGGCCACAGCTGCTTAATGCCAGTTTGTGTCCTTGTAGTCCTTGTAAAACAGAGTTTCTCTGGCATTTATTGTCCTCTCTGATTTCACCTTGCATTCTGTTAGCCCAAATGATATGTCCTAAGTGCAAGAGAAAAGCACAATGTGATGCAGAAGAAAGAACTCCTGCTGCTTGCAATTCTCTCAATGCTCTTGATCTGTTGGTTGAGCTATTTCTAAGCAGAGGTATAGCATACTGAAAAAAGAATAAAGCTGGACTTCCGGTGACGTCATGATGATCAGCTAGCAGGCTAGGACTTTGTCTGTAACCTGATCTCGCTGTTCGAGGTGTTCGGCGGCTTTTTCAAGAGCCATTCCTGAGCGGGAAGCAAAGGGAAAGAGAGGGGGACATGCCAGATTCGTCTAGAAGTTGTGAGCTAGCAAAGGAGCTCACATTGGAAGAGCCACTACATAGAAAGCCAACTTGTAAGATCTCTGTTAAAATAGATCATGGTAACCAGGAAAAAAAACAATCACTGAGGACATGGGAAGATCTCTATTAATAAATCTTAAAGCAAACAAGCAAATAGACACCTACACAGATTCAGATCTACTGGCTCTCCAGTGTCGCTCTAGACGTCTCTTCTGGCACTTCATTTCCCGGAGCTCCTCAGTAAACCAAGGGGCCACCCTGGCTCACCCACCATTGAGAGGTCGCAAAGGCACAACCCGGTCTAATGCCCCACCTTATTCCAGGCAGCGACCAGGGCATCAGCCGGACTGTGGATCAGGGAATCCGGTATCCATCTGAAACCCTTCTAGATCCATTACACGCCTGGGGTAGAACCACTTAATTGGTTCCGCCTCCCTGTGATGGGAGAAAGGCATCCCAAAGTCTAGCCTCAGCAGGAAATGATCTGACCATGACAAGGGGAGAATGTCTATACCCCCTAATTTTAGATCACCTCTCCATTGCCCTGAGAGAAACACCAAGTCGAGTGTGTGCCCCCCTCTATGGGTTGGACCCTGAACTACTTGAGTCAGGTCCATAGTTGTCATGGAGGCCATGAACTCCTGGCCTACATCTGAGGATAATATAAAAGTACTCAAGTATATTCACTGATTAACTGGATACACACTGCTCTGGCATAGCTCATGTTTGCTTTTGCATTATATTTCTCTGCTTTTAAATCATTTATCTCTATGAGTGTCTTATGGGGGAGGAAGTGGGACAGCTATAAGAGAATAATTAATATAAAGTAAGTGATTAATGGAAAAGAAGCAGGTAATTAAATATTTAGCTTCCATGTCACTAAAAATGTAAAAAAGAACCCCATAAATTACAAAAGCTTTTCAAATGGTACTTTTATATATCCTTTCTAACATGTCTATTAGTTACATAAGCAGTAACTAGGTTTCATAACTGTCAAAGTGTCTCCAAGGATTAGGAAAAAAAACCCTTATTTATCATGTACCATATAAACCCCATTATTTATTTAGTCAGATAAAACAGAAACAATGCTTTATCATCTAATACAGAGGTTAATATGTGGCCAGGACAAAAAACAGTTCCTGCAGAAAGGCCACATATACTATAAACCTATAAAAAAAAAATACATACAAGACATACAAGACAAACGTTATTTCCCATGTTCATATAAAATATGGTTGCTATGCTTTTCTAATGTAAATATGAATAATGGATGCAGAGAGATTTTTTATTCACTGGGAGATTTTGTAATTGAACAGACTATGAGTCGTGGCCAGACAGGACTGCAATCACATTTTTTAGCATCTTATCTCATCTTCTCAATCAATCTACTAATAAAAGAGTACCCAGATAAGATGTGGCATTATGCTAACATGGCTGAACTGAAGTGTGATTAGTTAGGATTTAATTTTATCATCTAAAAATATTTCTGCAAGGGAAAAAATAATATCAGGTGGGAAAAATGACCATGCATTCCAGATTAATTTAAAAGTAGCTTTATTCATTAAATAAAGTCTTGATATGAAAAAGATTAACAGCCCTCTGTCAAATATGCATATGTGTCTCAGGAAAAGTCTTTTAACATTGTGTTATTTGAACAATATTTCACTTTATGCTGAGAATTCAGATCTATTGGAAGCCTCACAAGTCAGTTTTGTAATATATAGATTTTAACTATATTATAATGAACGTGAAAATCAGTAAATAAAAACAAGTTTGATTTGAAATTCAATTTAAGTGGCTGTACTCATTTTTTGAAGAGAAAAAGTTTGAAAGTTATTTGGGCTATAAAATGGGAAATCTTTCTGATCTTCTTTCAAAGCATTGGGATAGCTGATATCAGCCCCATTAGACATGGCATACCACAAATTCAACCCCACTGGAAGACTAGAATTATAGTTTATTGAGATTGGTTATAAAAAACAGAATCTTGCAAGCCTGTCCTTTACTTGTCTTCCTTCTTCTACCCCCAATGAATCAGGGGGGAAGTCACTTCCAAAAAGGTCATGCCATTGGGAAATTATTGAAGATATGGCTATATCTTCAATATCCTTCAATATCTATATCCCAGGCCTCAAGGATAGGATGATGGTGACTGTAAACTACTACAGTTGTTTAGACTGGCAGTTCTTCTAATCAAATCAAAATGATAAGGAAACAAATTCACACAACATTCTGCTATGATTTTAGAGTGATTCAGAAGAGATAACACTATCATACTGGTAATTAAATATGACATCTATAATAAATATATAGTAGATATTAAAGTTGCAAAACAGTATAAAAGAATGTACAACAATAATGCAATAATGATAATTATCATAATGACATCTTACATCCTACAAATGTTTTTCATAATATTATATCAATATGATTCAATGCACAATTATTATTTAAATATATAATATTTAGATTCAAAGCTTCCAAAGTTTCCATTTCCTTATTCAACAAAATTACTGGCTTTACATAGAAGTAACTGAAAATAATTCATTGGAACATCAAATGTAAAATATTGGCTTAAGGTTGTAATATTAATACAATATTGCCTTTGAATTAATATATTTTAGCTTTCATGTCATTGGGAAAAGGATGATTTTCACATATGGCTCTATATATGAAAATAGATACTTAGTGGATAAAAGTGTACATTTTATCCACTAAGGACTTTACTATGGGAAAAATTGAAAAGTGAATCTTAAAATAAGCAGTAACTTGTAGTTTCTGCAGGAACAGAGGAAAATTAAACGACTCCTTTCATTCAGTACAATTAGCCTAGCCTGGCTCTGTCATCAGGGAAGAATAAGGATGGAAGCAATAACACAATTTGTCAAGAACCAAAATGTCAAGTCTCACAATGACAGACCACTGATTTCTGGAGTAATCTGTCTATAGTACAACACATCTTTTTTGACAGTGTGAAAATATATCTTACCAGATGCAAAACATTATTTTTGACATAATGCTTTAAAGAAATTTTGTGGTGGAATGCAGTTAAATTAAATTCATTTTCTGGCTTATCCAACAGTTTTCTTAGTAAACAATGCAATTCATCAGCTGGAACACTTATTTTATATAGCGGACAACTCTTTATTTACTTCTAGATAACTAAATGAATAGGACACTTTATACAGCAAGTATTGTATAGTTAAGGTAAATAAACCATTATTATAATAATCTGCATAGAAATTAATGTAAGGTCCTTTTCTTAATTTTAAAATCAGACAATATCGGCACTTCTAGAATATCACTTACCCAGCTGTGTCTCTTGAATTGTCAGTTTACTCTCCAAAGGATACAAAAGCTTTGGTGGTTTTTCTGTAAGTGGGGCTAGAAAAAAACAGACACATATTTATTTTTTTAGAACATTCTTGAACAAGAATATTTCAGTTGGTAAATGTTAAAGTACTTTCAATAAGTCACAATCACATAATTATCCAAAGAGTTAGAAATTGTAAAAGGCTTTATTGTAAAAGAACCAGGGTAACAGACTACTTCTTTAATAAAATTTAATAAGAAGAGATCAAGAAAATAAACAGTGATGTAAAAAAATGTGGGAAAGGATATGAGAAAGAGAGAGAAAAAATTCAAGCAGACAGAGACAGTATTCCAAACTGTTGAAACCTCAGTGGCAGCAGAAAGATTTAAGCCATCTAAGCAGACATAGATGTTTGCATAAATACAAAAGCACATTATCAGTGCATATAAGAATCAGCACCACCCTACATCACTGCTTAGTTGAATTAGTATGATGTGTTCTACATGGGGTTGCCCCATAAATGTCATGGGGCCAGGTTATGTACAGGATCACCTTTCTCTGAGGGTAAATTATGTTGGATGAGCTCCAGGTACCTTCCTTTAAATGTTGACATCTAGCAGGCCTAGAACTGTGTCTTTTCCATAGCAGTTCCCCACCCTCCTTGCCTTTAAGAAGGTCTTGCATAGCTGATTCTTCTCACAAGCACTGAGATATAATAAGGCTGGGGTCCAACAAGATGGTGGGTAGATCATGACAGAGTGTTGCCCTGGAGTTTTATAAGACCAAATATTAAATTTTATTTTATAATTGGGAGTTTCTTTTGTTTTCACTGTATTGTGAACCATCAAGTGTTGTTATAATGTGTTAAAATGTGTGTATGCTTTATACAAACACATTCATTAGAATATGTACCGGTATACTATTGAGTTACAATCTTTATTAAATTTTTAAAGAAAGATAAAAACTAACATAAATGAATAATTAAAATAAGAAAAAGAGAAAACATAAATCAAGTGTCAGGTCCCAAATATTTCTATAGGGACACTGGCATTTTGGTGGGAGGAAGGGGTGGGGAAGAATGGAGTGGTCTGTATATGAAGTTTCTGTTTTTGTTTCCAGTTTCTGTTTCTGTTTCCTGCATTACTGTGCTAATCTCTATATGAAGTTTCTGTTTCCCTGCAATGATGTAGTGTGGGAGGGGTTTGGTTAGTATTGCTTTAAATAACTGGTTTTAAATGAGAAGCTTCAGATCTTGCCTAGATCTCTTATTATCACAAATCTTCCAATAAAAGCTCCTTTTGGAATCACTGCAGTTTCAAGAGTCCTGCTTTCTTGGGAAGATTGGAGAGGTAAGACTTTACATCAAGAAACAGATCAAAGCCAAAAGTACAGGAAAAAAAAGAAAACAAATATAAATAAAACTTTCAGAGCAGATATAAGAATTTATTTACATTAAATTCTTACAATAAGTTTACAATATATTTTTATTTTTATTATCTACCACTTCTTCTAATTATCAAATCCGTATTTCAAATTTCATTTTTTCTGTTTCATGGACAAAGTTCAAAAGTGTTTTCCAATCATTAAAATAAATAAATATCTTTTCTCTAATCAAAGCTATCAATTTTGTCTTCTCAGTCAGCTTCATCAACTTCATCACCATTCTTCCATTCTAGGTAATGTCAAATTCTTCAATGTAAAAGATCCTCAACTTCAGTGGCAATTGGGACTGAAATTTCAATTACTAAGTGATGATGCCATAAAGCCATAAAGCTCACATTATTGCACCATTTCATGACAGCAATCCCAGCACTCCATACTGTCATTGTTAACTGAATTCCACTGGTCATTAGCCAAGGACTAATGCAATCCAAGTCATTTTCAGCTTGGCTCCTCCCAGCCTTGAGCCTTGATTTCCAAGGTAACTCTTTCAAGATAAAGGACTGCCTCCCCTTCAACTTCTCCAACCTGCCTATTCTACTCCATCTTTTGTCTGCCCTGCACTGTTTTGTGGCAAGTTATCCAGAAGTGTTTCCACAGATTCTGACCAGTTCTGGAGAACCAGTAGCAGAAATTTAGTTTGGAGTAGTTTGGAGAACCGGTTGTAAAAATTCTGACTGGCCCTACCCACATCTATTCTCTGCCTCCCAAGTCCCAGCTGATCAGGAGGAAATGGGGATTTTACAGTATCCTTCTCCTGGAGTAGGGAGGGAATGGAGATTTTACAGTATCCTTCTCCTGCCACACCCACAAAGCCATGCCACATCCACCAAGCCACACCCACAGAACCAATAGTAAAAAATTTTGAAACCCACCACTGAATTTATCTCATGTGGCTCTAGGGCTGCTTGCCTTGCTGTGTCTCAAGGGCTTTGTGGTGTGCCATGACTCTGGGCTGCAAGACGGAAACCACTGCATTCAACCTTGGGAAGAAACCCTCATGTATCCAGTCACAGCTGCTTTGGAAAGTGGCAGCTGCACCAGTATGACCCAATATGGCAGTGCAAGTGCAGTGCAAGTGGCACAAGCTATAGCTGCCCCAGGAAACCTCCACCACCTCAGCTGTTCGAGCTGAAGGCGAAGAACTAGAAAGGCAATTCTAACAATATACTGAAAATTACACAATTATCAATTACTGTCTTTTATCTTTTTCACTGCTTTTATCTATGTGATGAAAGTTGATGGAGTGAACACCCTTCAAACATAAAGATTTTGATGCCATCTGAAGGGAGTTGTTCTGTGTGAGCAATTTGATGACATTCCTATCAATTTTCAAAGTGCTCCAGTTTGTATCTTTAGGGAGGGGATCGGGTGACTTACTAGTTAAATTTAACCAGTGATATTAAAAGCATTAGTATTTGGTGACTAATATTAAAGTTCTGATTTTATTTAGTCACCAAATATTTTCTCAACTTCCTAAGATGCCAAATTACATCAGAAGAGCAAAATGGAATATTTATTCAACGTCTTGTATGAAATGTTCCTGGTTAATGCTTTAGCTCATCACTCTTACTTGTTCCCACTGGATACTCAATTCCATCACTAGTCTTATATTTCCTTTTCTTCTGGTTTTCTTTGTTTTAATTTTGCAAAATATTTGTTGTACTTCTGAAAACTTTAGGGTTCCCTTCAGCATGCTTTTGCCTTGTTCTCAACAACCCATATTAGTTACAGTCCTGTCAATATTCTCTAGCTGAGTTTGTTCTTAGAAGGACTGATGTAGAATAGCAGATATATAACTCACTTGAATTTCTAGTTTATTGGCTCTTCTGTAATGAATGAAGATGTTCTAAATCAAATGAAATCTAATTACTCTGACTTCATTGGCATAATAGCTCTAACAATTGGGCTATTCGACTATTAAGCAATAGGCTTAATAGCTGTAGCTCTGGGATTGGTAACCTCTTAAAATAAGATATTACAAGTGCAATCACACTCTTATTACAGAGAGGAGAAATTGTGGACAGCTTAGGAACCAATGTGTGTGCATAAAGAGATTTTAACTAAAAGTTAAAAGGAGATGTATAGAAGACTGAATACTGGTGTAATTCCCTTAGAACCACAGTTAAGTAGCACATATCTACAAAAAGGAAGTCAAAAGGCTAAAGCAGAACTAATACTCTTTGCTTCAGGGTTTTCCCAAAAGAGAAATTATGGTTCAATGAACCCAAGGAGAACAATTGACATAATAAGGGAATGATAATCCAAAATACCGTATTTTTCGGAGTACAAGATGCACCTTTTTACCCCCAAAAAGGAGGTGAAAATCTGGGTGTGTCTTATACACCGAATGTATACATTCGGTGTGTCGGGGGGCAGTTGATGCGGCGGCGGCGGCAACAGCAGCAATGGCAGCGGCAACAGCAGCAATGGCAGCGGCAACAGCAGCAATGGCAGCGGCAACAGCAGCAATGGCGGCGGCAACAGCAGCAATGGTGGCGGCAACAGCAGCAATGGTGGCAGCAACAGCAGCAATGGCAGCAGCAATGGCGGCGGCGGCAACAGCAGCAATGGTGGCAGCAACAACAAACAGCCGCCACCACTACCAGAAGGCCCGAACTGCCCCCCCATCGCTGCTGCTTCTGCTGCCCGCCAGAAAGCCCGTACTGCCCCCCCATCCCTGCTGCATCTGCTGCCCCTGCCACCGCATCCACTGCCCCCATCCCCGCCATGGCTGCTGCTTCTGCTGCCTGCCAGAAAGCGCGGACTGCCCACCCCATCATTGCTGCTTCTGCTGCCCCCGCCTCCACCGCCCCCATCACTGCTGCTTCCGCTGCCCACCAGAAAGCCCATACCACCCCCCCATCCCTGCTGCATCTGCTGCCCCTGCCGCCGCCTCCACTGCCCCCATCCCCGCCATGGCTGCTGCTTCTGCTGCCCGCCCGAAAGCCCAGACTGCCCACCCCATTGCTGTTGCTGCTGTTTCTGCTGCCGCCACCCCTGCCATTTCTGCTGCTTCTGCTGCCGCCGAATAGGCTGCAAAAAAAAGCTTCGGACAATCACGTAGCTCAGCTGTGATAACAGCCGAGCCCTGAGATCGTCGGAGCCTGCCTTTTTAAAATATTTTTTTTTTCTTTTAAGCTTTGAACATCACGGAGCTCAGTTGAAGACCCTTGCCCTAACCCAGGTCTTTAAACTTGATAACTTTAAGGCTTGTGGACTTCAAGTCCCAGGAATTCTGGACTTAAAGTCCACAAGCATTAAAGGTGTCAAGTTTGAGGACCCTTGCCCTAAACCAGAGGTCTTCAAAAAA
>JANHFM010004491.1:8231-22718 GCA_032468115.1 Grayia smithii
CGGGCTGCCAGGAGCCAATTCTCTCGTCGACTCGGAGGCTGGTCGGTCGGTCGCGCGCCGCCAAACTCAGGAGAGCTTCTCGTCTCTCTCTTTCTTTCTCGTCCGCCTTCGCCCTCCCCACGACAGCCGCTTTCCTGGCCTCCCGCCTCCTTTCTCGGCCGAGAACATTCGTCGTCCTCCCCTCCCCAGGCGGCCATGCAAGCTCTTCCATTCATTCCTCCGTCCCACATTGCTTCTCCTTGTTCATCCGACCCCTTTGCTTCCTTTGTAAGCAAGCCTCGTCGGAAAAGCACGCCCGTGTGTCCCCCCCCTCCCGTTTTTTAAATAAAGTAACTTGTCTTAAGTCTTTCCCGCAGAGCGACCGCCTCCTTCCTTCTCCCATTCTCCCCAACCCGTCGTCGCTCCCCGTGAGGCGTGCGGGCCAAAGCGGCTGCTCCGTTGGGCTTTTTAAGGTCTCACTGTTTAGTTTCCGTCAGCTGTTTAAAGGCCCAAAGTAAACCCGGCGTCCTTGAGGCTCTCGCCGTCCCTACTCTTTCACCTCGGCCTTCTTGAGGGAAAGGCAGCTTTACTTTGGGGGGGGGGGGGGAGAAACGCTGGGCTTGAGCGTCCACCTCCGTCGCAAGCGGCCGCGTCCTCACCTTAACGGTGTGAAATCACCAAGCTGCACGACCGTTCGCCGAAAGAATCCGCACCTCCCTAACTCCTCACGAACTGCACTGCGCGAAGCCCCCGCCTCCCGCGCGCCTTATATACCCGCGCCGCCGCCTCTTTCCAGAACCATCGGGAACCTTCACTGACAGAGAAGGGAGGGGGGGGCGGAGAGAAGGGCGGGCATTCTTCCGAACTTTCTCCAACGAAAGAAGGGGGAGGAGCCAAACAAGAGAATGGGTGGGAAAGGGCCCCGGTGACAGGCTACGTACAACGTCAGTTTAATTTCTTAGTCTTTATGCGCGAGAGAGCTCGCTCTCCCTGTACTGGACAGTCAAGATCCCGAGCATTCGCCTCCTCACCATTTAGTATGCACCGGTCTACCCGCGCGATCTGGGCTTACGAGTGCTTTTTTCCCCTCTCGCTGCCGTTCTTAGGGTTCGCGGGTGGGGGGGGGTACAGCGCATGCGTGAATGCTAACCACTTGCGTTCTCTATGCCGGCTCCTTTGCCATTGGCGCCTCTTCAAGGCGGGAGGCTTGGGGGAAGGAAACTCGGCAAGCTGATATAATGACATCATCATCACCGCTGCTCAGATCAATCTCACTGGCCCCGCCCACTCCCCTCCCTCGCGGGAGCTTGGATCCTGGTGGGCGGGGGAGGAAGGATTAAACTTTCTTTTTCCCCGGATGACCTTCCCTGCTAGAAGTGGCGGGAAGGGATTGACGTTTCCTTCCTCCCTACCCACCCTTCAGATCCCTCTAGAATTGTCTAGAACAGGGCTATCCAACCTCGGCAACTTTAAGCTTGGCGGACTTCAACTCCCCGGTCTAGATTAGCTACGTGAAGCCATGGTGGGGTTTTTCCCCCGCAATGGAATGCAACTTGAAAATTAGCCTTTTCTTTTTGGTGTGCGGCTTCGGTGAGCCTTTCTCCGGCCAAATCAATTGCCCCTAAAGTTTGATCGTTTACTTAGGAAAGAGTACATCTAGTCCTCAACATACAGCAGTTCATTTAGTGACTGTTCAAAGTAACAATGGTGGTGAAAAAAAATGACTTAACGACCATTTTTCACACAAACTTTGCTGCATCCCCATGGTCATGTGATTTGCATACAAATACTTGACAACTGGTTCGTATTTATGACAGTTGCAGTATCCTAGGGCCATATAATCACCTTTTGTGACTTCCTGACAAGAGAAGTCAATGGGAAATCCAGATTCGCTTAACAACCAATCTGGATTTGTTTGTAATTCACTTAACAAAGTGGCAAGAAAAGTCTTAAAAATCAGGGAAAGCTCACTTACAAATTTCTCACTTAGCAACATAAATTCTGGGCTCAATTGTCATATGTCGAGTACTACCTGTATTGTATGCTTTTGTCCAAACTGACTAGAGAAACAGATTGAGAAAAGCTACTCTAGGGAGTTTTCTTAACCTGGCATGGTGGGAGTTCTTACCTGGCCTTTAGGCTTCATTATTAACTTTTTAATACCAGTAATATTTGCATTTTTTAGCAACGCATTTGTGGTTTGTTTTGAAGTTTAGGAAACCACAATTTTATTAGTCAAAACCATTTTCTTTGATCTGCAAAACCTAACCTATTTATATAGGGAATATATTCTGGAGTCTTTTAGGGTTGCAAGTGTTAAAGGAACATGTTTAGATGAGAAAAGAGGAAATGCAATGTATTTTAAAGGTGTTTGTTTTTTCTCATATCTAATCAATGTCTTTTGTTACTTAATTTGTTACTTTGACACATTTTATTCACACAGACTGGGTTCAAGCTAGATTAGACCTGGCCAGTTTACAATTCAGTGTGTTGTTGACCCTCAATTCAAGAAGATCAAAAACAATGCTAATCAACGAGTGAATGGATGATGTAGCTTCTCCTTTCAACACCCAGCTACTGCATCACAGAGAGAATTCAAGTAAGTAGTGAGGTACCTGTGTTGGAAGTTAAAAAAAAACCCTCCTAGAAAAATGAAATATTTTAGGATATATTAAAAAGGCAGAATATTTCCCCCTAAAAGGGAGACAGAAACTCATTCCCCCCACCTTTGTCAATGGGCCATTAAGGCCTCAGCATCCATCTACAACACAAAGGAACCATCTAGCAACAGAAACTCCCCACGTAGCACCTGGGAAGATTACATCAGCCAGCAAGGCTAGCTATGACCCCTGACAGCAACCAATCAGGATACTCTTCCTGTGCCCCTGGAAGTTCAAAGCCAGAGAGGGTATAAAACCCAGGGACTCTCAGCATCTCGCCCCCTTTCTTCTCAGGCATTCAAACCATGTGATCCTGCCCACCATTAAACCATCTTTCCAAGCAGTCTCCATGTTTCCAGTGTATTTTCCCCACTTGGAACTGAACCCAGAAGGACATTTCTTTCAACACCTGTTTACAATTCTAAGCAGTACCATATAGGCTCACTTTTGGTTACAGAGAGGATAATCAGGAGAGGAACATCTGTTGCTTTTCTTTCATGTCTCCTCAGGGAAGGACTATTAAGACAATAAGAAACTGCAGAATGGGGATTCCGAGGGGCTTCCTGGCTAGAAATGGTATTTCCTCCATGTTGTTCAAATATTTTTTGCAAAATAAGGGATTGAAGGATAGATTACTGTTTATTGTTTGATGATATACCAGACAAAAACTAGAAAAGAACACGTTACCCTTATTAAATGCAGTAAGCACAAAAAAAGTTTGAAAATTGTACTTGAGAGATCTTTTTTTCTAAAATATTGTGCAATCTTCTTGTTTCCCTTTCAAAAACAAATTGTGTTGAATTTAAAGAGGCTTACTTCCTTGGCAAATAAATATAGGTTTGTAGGCTTACTACTCCATTTGCTCTACCAAAACTGTTATTTCACATAGAAAACCATCAGAATAAACCAAAGAATTATTCATTTTTCCTTTTTTAACTGAATACTGAATTTAGAAAGGTACTAATAAACTGTCATATAGAAATTTTGAATTTTGATTCACCTACAATGGATGGCAATAACTCTTCTGGATTTCATAATGTTAGCAAAATTCATAGGCTGATGCCTAGGAATTCATAGTTTCCAATGAAACAGACCGAGACAGGAAGATCATTTTATTACTATTTATTCAGAATGTTCTGACTAAAAAGGATTCCTCTCATTCAGGGGAACCTAGACCCTCAACTCTCAGTTCCCCTGTAGTTAACACATCAAAGAAAATGCAAGTGAAACGTTGATTGGACAGGACAAAAGTAACCCCTCCTTTGTATAGTAAATATCCGTGTAGCTACACGGAATCAAACAGGAATTAAAGATTGACAACTATTTCATGGGCCTCGTCTAGGTTGTCAATTTTAATTTTTTTGCCCTGCCAAGTCATTAACATATCTTCCAGTGTAATCCGGTGTAATTTTTGACTGCGTGGAAATAGACAAACTGACATTGGAATTGAAAGGAAAAACGGATTCGGAGTATTATGTATCATGGGAGAAGTGGTACAAATGGATTGAAAATAGGAAATTAAAACAGACTCGGATATTGTAGAGTTAGATGAAGAAAAATGTATAGAGTATAAGAATTTTGTAATGAAATGTCGTGCAAATGGTTCACAGTCCAGCAAAAAAATCTTTTTTATGTGTTTGTTTTTATGTGTTTGTTTTTTCCGTTTTCTCCTTTTTTATTTGTTTTTATTGTATAGTTTTTAATGTTTGAAAATCAATAAAATATTTATAACAAAATATAAAAATAAACTGACAATATATGACAACAATATATCCATTTAAATGAGATCTGACAAAAGGGTATTGAATTTAAAATGAAGAAAAAAAAAAATAAGTTTGTTTGGAGTTCACTGAGAGACAAACCAGATGCCAATTATTGCTAACAAACTTTCTTTTACCAGAAGTCAGATTCCAGACATCCCATCCTATCCTGACCTGAGGGACAAACACAGTTTTTTTATCTTGATGTTTAGAAATGTTAGAAGCTATCAATCAAACTATTAACATCTTTTAAAAAGAGAGAAAAATAAGTCACATAAAATGCAAAATAACTATGTTAGCAAATACAACAATACTACAAAGTCCATGTTGTTGATACTACAAATTAGATCCTGTGTGGCCCTGTATAAGAGATTCCCTCTACCCTACCCCACAACTTCTATCTGGAAAGTCCAAAAATTACATATGAGATAATTTGTATGCAATATTCACCTCTGAGTAGTTTGCCTTTGCTTTTAAGGATTCCCATCCTAACAAGAAACAGTATATGAAACTACATTAGTGCAACCGTATTGGCTTTTCCTAACAACTTATATCCCTAATTCTCATTGTAAGAGATCTACATGTGGATTTCAAAGACAATTCACTGTATATAGAATTTCAAGCACACCTTATGTGACTCTTATTTTATTCTATGTACATATAGGAAACCAGCAATCTGTTAAACTTTCTGATGCATGAATAAGGATGAATGCTTGTTTGGAACAGATCCTGTGTATGTACACTGCTATGCAGAGATACTATATAAAACCCACTTTATATAAATCAACCCCAAAGAATCAGCCCCAAGAGAAAGGGAATGGAAAAAAGTACAGCATGTCCTTGAAATTGTTGCACTGCTTTGAAATTCATTTAGACTCGGCATTATTTGCTATACCTAAAGCTGCCAGACAATAACATCAGAAATAATGAGATGTGTGGAGCCAAATTGTCTGGAACAGTGTGTGTGTGTGTAATTTATATACCGGTATATAAAACCCACTGATCTTCTAATACACTAAATGTTTTCCTGGGTAGGGAATGACAGCAGTGATAAAATGTAAAACCGCTTTTAGCTGATGTGATGTGTTAGGGGAGAATTAGATGAGATGCCAAACTGCCATGGATATGTTTGGTATCAAATCTGCTTCCTACCATTCCTATAACATATAAATAAATAATATGCATGTCTTGTCTCATTTGGTCTAACTGGCAGAGTATTGTCACAAAAAGTATTCAAAAGTAATAGGGAAGCAAAGCCAAAGTTTGTATAAGGTAGTTATTTTAAGTATTCACCTTTAGGCACGACGGGCAGCATATACAGTAAGTCTACTAAATAAATAAATTTTTGATAGTATGGTAGATTTGATCACTGTTTTTCAACCTTGTCAGTTTTAAGATGCATAGATTTCAACTCCTAGAATTCTCCAATCAGCAAGATAGATTAGGGTTAGACCAGTGGTGGGATTCAGCCGGTTCAGGCCGGTTTGGATGAACTGGCAGTTAAAATGCTGGGTGGCTCCATTCCCGTCCCACCCCTTCCAGGAGTCCCCATGCTTCCCATTTTGGCTCCCAGGTAAGTGCAGGGAGGTCTCTTAGGCCCAAAATGGGGTCCTGGGGTGGCAGTGCCCCCCCCAGCCTGTTTTCACTCCCAGGTGGCTACAGGGAGGTCTCCTAGGCCCAAAACGGGGCACGGAGGTGGTGCATGTCCCCCCTGCAGCCCATTTTTGCTTCCAGGGGTGTGCAGGAGGCCAAGTGCTGCCTGTCACATCCCCTGGCCACGCCCACCATGGCTATGGCCACCCAGCCAGTCATTAGGGCAGAGAACCAGTTGTTAAATTATTTTAATTCCACCATGTTAGACAATATCAATATTGTGTTGGGGTGAAGGTGTTGGATTAGGGTTGGGGATATCCAGGTCCATGGAAATCTACTGGGTTTTGGGATCAGTTCACTTTTTCTCAGCCAGCATTACTGTTTTGGGCATCTAGAAGCCCTCAAACTATACATCTTTATTCAAATTGCAAGCCTTTAAATAGTTATTGAAGACAGGCATTTTCTCGGTAAATATATGCTGGTAGTGTCAATTGATCTAGTATAAAATTATTTCATTAGCTGAAATTATACTGGATTATTAGAAATTGGTACTTTGTCTTTTGTATGCGTTGGCTTTCGTATACTTCAATTATTTTGCTCTTTTAACACTGTTTAATGGTGTTTGGTATTTATTGTGAGTTCTGTTTATGCAACAGAGTCTTATGAATCTTGAGTCACAAATCCATAATATAACCTTTTTGGAGAAGTGGAATGAACTGGTTTCTGCAGCCCTTTGAGAATTATACAAATGGACAAGAGTGGTGGTGAGTGGTGTAAGGCCAGAAAATACACACACGTTCTCACTCCTATACTTTTCTCCCCCCATTCCAAAGTAGTTATTGGGGCACCATAGTTTCATATTATTATTCACTCTCCTACACATACTGTCGTTCTAATACTCTCAGATTCTCACTCATATAAAAAACATACTGTCTCACCTCATGCCATCAGTATGCTGATCAATATGGTTGTTTCCTATTGCTAATAATAGAAAACAGCAATGTCTTCTGAAGCTTTCTTATAATTATAAAATATAATGGTTGTAAGATATCTTGGAGATGATTTAATACAATGCCCGGAATATGGATTGTATGCTATGCAGGGGCAGGTTTCAAAACCCGTTGCTACCCGTTTGGTCATGGGTGTGCGCACACCCGTGAGACACTTCTGCGCATGTGTAGAAGTGTCGGCAGGTGAGCGGAGCCTCCCGCCACCGCTACTGGTTCGCCTGATCGGGGCTAACCGATAGCAACCCACCACTGATGCTATGGAATCTGGATAGATAGCCATCTGGTTATTGTCTAAACATGTACAGCAAAGGAGTGTTTACTAGTTCTCTTTCAGATTTCCTCATAAAATTTGCTTCCTTGTATTTTAAGTCCATTGTTTTTATCTTCTGGATGAATGTTGGTCTGTGTTCCACATGACAGCCTTCAGGTGACTTTAACTACACCTAGTATTCAACTATACCCAGCAATCCAACTAATGCAGAATACAGGATCAATCTTTCTCTTGGATTTGACCCTACTGCTGTTGATACAGTGTAGGATTGCATTTGCTTTTTTTGCCACTATACCATGTTGTAAACTCATGTTTACTCTGTGATGTTTGATTAGAAAATGGATATGAAATGTCCCATAATATTATAAACTTGTAATAATGTACTAGAATTTGTTAGTTATATATTTTAGATTTGTTGGCTGTCTAAGTGTTGTTGGTTTTTTAATCAGGGCAACCTGGTCTACCTAAATATGGGAAGCGGATACTGCTTCTGCTTTTGCCTTTCAGCCTCAATCCAGGAGCTTTCGCAGGCAGTCGCTTTTGTGGCAAACTATTTTTTGTGTTAAATTTATATTTACCAACAAAGAAATAAAGGGAGACTAGTATAGATCTATTTAGCTCTCATCAGCTAGCAATACGCTTCTGGGATTCAAACCTGGGCTGCTTACATATTAGGCAGATGTATTAACCTCAAAGCCACAGGCTCTCCTAGTTTTGTCAGCTATACCAGGGGAGAGATTACCGGTAAATGTTTTTTGCTTTTATCAGGGTAACTTAGTCTACCCATATATGGGACAGAGCATACTGTTGCTGCTTGGCTGTCTAAGCTTTAGTATTTATTTACATATATTAACTATTTTTATTTTGTTTTACATTTGTTTACATTTTCTTTTTTACTTTATATGGCAACAATAATAATTGACAGATGCTTTCAATACTCTTTACAGGAGTCTGTGGCTGTTCCTCAGGCCTTACCTTACCTAAGAAGGACCAGGTCACCTGGAACAAGTCTACTGGCCAACTGCCTTTGAACAAAATAAGAGCAGAAAATTATTTTGTAAATACTTTTATTGCCACAAGGTAACCTTAATAAAGGATCTTACCCTTGGTTTATTACATTTGCTCTCCATTTTCTTCCAGCAGTGCTCTAGTAATCTCTTCTGCTACTTTTTCTCCTATACCACTACTTCTGAGAACCAAGACCTTCCTAAGATCTACTAGCAGAGTGAATCTGCAATGAGAATACTGATAGGAAGGACGGAAATGGAACTTTTTGCTTCTCCCACAATCTCGATGTAGGAATCAAGATTGTAATGGCAGTTTTCCTACTATTGAGAATAATGTGGAAAAGTGATCTATTTCCTGGTAAACCAGCTGATGCTTTATCGGTTGAAGAGTGGGGTGAGTATAACTTTGGAGACTGTATAAAAGATCTGCACAGTCCACAATTATGTCCTAAAATATTGTGAACTAATGAAAAACAGTTCCAGCCAAAGAACTCACTTGATGCCTAGTGGCAGAGAGACAAAAGGAGGAGGCAGAGAGAGATAAAAAGGTAGGGGGAAGAGGGCCAGCTGGTTTAACCTGCTCTTAAGTCTCTCCACTGTTGTCTCGGCTTCCAATAGGCTTTTCTTGAGGATGATCAAGCTAGCTGAGGAAAAAAATAATCTTATCTGTGCCAAGTCAAACTCTTCAGCAAAATGAAATATTCATTATAACACTCCCAGACACACAGTAGAAAAGCGAACTGACCGAATTGAATCCTGAAAATTAAATTTGTAGATCCAAAGTGGAGCAATACAAATTAGGGTACATTTGGATGTTAGTTTGCTCATTTCTTCATGACTGATTTAGTCCTTTTGCTGTCGTCAATTCACATCCACCAAGGCTAATCTGCAAACGTTCTTCCAAGATAGGAGTCTAAAAATAAGCCCTTAAACTTAACCGCAGGACCACAGTGCTATTTTCATCATTCTCCTATCCAAAAGTCACAGTGCTGTTTGAAAGAGCTACAAAGAAGTAGACAAAAGGATATTAGTTTGAGAGACAGCATGACTAGTTCAGGTCCGTTCACTGATATGGCCTAGATCCAATCCAGTATTACCCATCATAGTCCAAGGCGATCAGTTACACAACCTCCCTTCAGTTCTGCAGCATCAGATGTTGCAAGCTCAAATAACAATTTTTGATACGTATCTGCAACTATTTGCAATTAATAGATCCTGCTGTGATCTATCTTAGGCTAGAGTCACAAATTCAGAATTATATGTCCACTTGCGATTCAGATGATGTAGAAGTTATTTGAAGAAGTTGACAAAATGTACTGCAGAGATAATTAAAAATGACAAGCAGACTAAGATATCAATGGTAAAGTTCATCACTTTTTTGAAAGCATAAACAAATACACCCATGTAGGAGAAAAGCCACTTCCTTAATGTCCTTGTAAAACTACACAGTGGGCACATAAATACCATATTATGCAGTAAACCTATACATCAAAGTCCTGCTCTACATCACAACCACTTTGTTCAGATCCACTTGAGAGAGCGGCTCAACTGATGGAATTAAACTAGGCATTCAGAAGACAGAACAACCAATCCAATAAAATCAATCAGTACAGCCTGATCAATTCCCAAGGAGAGAGAATTAAAAGACTATAAATATAAAACAATGGAACACCACTGGTTGTCACCTACAACTCACAACTCAATCCATTCAAATAAATTATTACTAAACGGTCCATGCTAGACAATGATACTGCTTTGTTTCAAGCAATCAGTGTCAGGCCTGTACTGTATTTGAATACATACAGCCACTCAGTCTGAAGAAAATTCTCATAAATATTAAGAAACAACAAGGCAATTCTGGAGACCTGATCCTGCAACTAACTTAGATGTTCTTCTGGGTACAGCATTAAAATTGGTTGTCTGAATGGTAGGACATAGATGGAAGGAATGCAGCATCCTTTGTGCTCCTTGAACATAGTGCTCCACTTTGCTGTGTACAGTGGCAAGGAATTGGAGGTAAGTTTAATTCAGTGTGAGGTATTCTTGCCTAAGAAACTCAGGCACCAAAGAGTGGTGTAGAGATAAAAAGAATTCAGTCCTTGAATTTGGGAGAGAAACATTACATCTATGTAGTCTCTCCCTCTCTCATACACACAGAACTTTAGGCAAAGCAAAAAGCAAGAGTGTTTCAAATCTTTATATAGGGTACAGAAACAAATGCACATGCATATGTGATATGTCAGAAAACAACAAATCAAACAATAAAGGACATTGATTAGACTGAGAAAAGACACTCTTAAAACGTTACATCATCCACTTTCCCACCTGGGCTTTTTTTCTGTAACACTTGCAACACTCAGGACTTTAGATTACAACCATATTTATTTTCTGAATAGGCTACCTTTTGAACATAGAAGGAAATGCTTTGGCTAAAAGGAAAAACATGTTTCCTAGACTTCAAAAGGAGCACGGATGACATGCTGAAATACTAGCATCACCTTTATTAAAAAGCTGACAATGAAACCTAAGATTCCAGAATACAAATCCCCCACTTGGTTTGCAACCTATTAATTGTTTACTGAACCACTCTTACATTTAGTAAGCAAGTGAGAGGTTAACATGAAATTGTATGGGAGTGTTCCTTGGGGCAGAACTAAGAGAATAATGGCAACACTGCCTTGCAGATATTGAAGGGACACATTGAAGAAGACAGCATCCCGGCAGGCTACAGGCAATCTTAGCCATTTCCACAAGCAGTAAATATTTCATTCCTCCTAATCTGTCAACTATGCCCCCAAGTATTTTTGGTTTTTTGAAAGGTTTCCCTGTTTCTTACAAGGGTAGAAACAATTTTAGCTAATTTCTGTTGCTGGGTAACGAAGCCTTCATGAAATATACAGCAGCTTTGATTCCTGTACCTATAGACCCCTCCCCCTTGTTCCTCTAGTCTAGTAACAACTCTAGGGCCAGCCTATTTTGCAGTACTACATCTTTCAGAAAAAGGATTTCATCCTGAAATAGCTCATGGGTTGTTTTTTTGTATCATTTACAAAGCTTCAAAAGCTATAGACAGATTTGCAACCAATCTGTCCATAGCCAACTCATGAATGCTATAATTCATAGCAATTCCAACAGCTGTAAATATTGCCCTCCAAATTTATTTTCTTCTGTGTAACTGCATTCCAGGATTCCCTCCATGTTGAATAATTATGTCTAAATTATCATTTAATTTCTTCTGGTGTGACCATATGAATCCCTTCTGGCCATAGACAAGATATTGTACAAATTCCTCGTCAGAACTTTGGTAGAGTTTTAAAACCATGAATGCTGCAAGTCCATCAAAATTCATCAGGTAATCTGATGCCTTCAGGTTTATATGTCAAGGTCTGAACATTACTCAAAGCAGAAGTGCAATTTTGAGTACTGTATCTATTTGCCCCTTGCCGATTTGCATTCTATCATCTCAAGCTGTTTAATCATTAGCTGGATCATTACAAGTATGACAGAAACACCACGAGTATATTCACTATGTAATCACTGTATCATGATGAGATAATTTCCATCATTCAAGACTTGCTGTGTGAAATGATGCATATGGTTTTGCTAATCCAGCAAAAAATTATACGGCTTCTTTATCATTTAATTGTGTTCCCATTTAATTTTGTTGCATATTTATAGACCTGGAAAAAGAGGGAGAGGGAGGTGAGACATGGGAAAGCACAAAAAGAGAAGATTTTGCCTCTTAACTCTGTCAATACTGTACTGTAGCATAATTTCTTTTAAAAATAAAGAGGCTTAACTGCAAAAAACTCTTTTTGTAATTTGACAGAGATTCAGCAGAGGGAGCCAAAACAGTACATTCAGATTCTGAGGGGAAAATTCAACACATTTTTCCCCTGCCCATCTCCACCATTAACATTACATTCTCATTGCCGTTTATATATATATTTAACCCAGATAGTGCATATATAAGCATTCCTTCTCACCTAGTTGGTTGAATAGTCATAGCTCAAGCACAAAGCAGCCAATCATATTTAGACTATTCTGTTATACAAATCCAAGCTGAGTTGAAACACTTTCAAGAAAACTGCATTGAAGAATGCAGAAACAGCTTATCTTTATCTATTTTTTGTAATGGTGACTCAGAATGTTAGATTACTTGAGTAAATCATGGGTAAGCATGTGGTAGTTGTGCACATACTGTTTCCAATAATTTTATTTTAATGTATAGTTTGTTCTCAAGCTAAACTCATGACACATTTTTTCCTATGGGAATAGTCTGAAAGTATACATTGCCCCCACTCTTGCTTTACAGGCCAAGAAACTAAGGTGGGTTTCTTCTGAGATGTTTGTCATGCCCACATTCCTGCTGCAGGATAAGCTGCCTCTTATCAGACCACTGCCCAGGTTGAGGTCCTTAAGGTCAACTCCTACATATTATTACATGGTGGAGGGTGTTTTCCTAGATTCACAGCTCCTACTCAAGGAGCAGATCATAGCTGTGACTAAGGAGCTTTTACAAACATTCATTTTATTGGTTGATTAAATTTATTAGCCATCCATCTTATCACAGGGTAACTCTTGAATGTCAATTATGCCAATTTCTGGACTGGAGGCCTTGCTCATGTTCATTTATGCCTTGGTCGCTTTCTGATTGCACTACTGCAACATGCTCTACACTGGGCTGCCCTTGAAGATCACTTAGAAGTTACAACTGGTCTAGAATACAAGTGTATGTGGTTTGGGATGCCCCTAGGTTTGCCCATTATACACCTCTATTCAGAGGATGGTAGAGGATAGGAAGGCCTGGAGGAACGTTGTCCATGGGGTCACGATGGGTTGGATACAACTTTGCAACTAACAACAACAACAACATTCAGGGGTGGGTTCCACTTACCTTTACTAATGGTTCACAACGGGACCATGTGCGTGCTTGCTTGCTTCGCTCACTCTTCTGTGCATGTGCAGAAGTTTCTGCGCATGTGCAGATCGCCTGTGATGACGTTGGGGCAGGTGGGTGGAGCCTCCCGTCGGTTTTAATACCAGTTCTATAAAACCTGACAGGACTGGGAGCAACCCACCACTGCCCCTATTGTATGAGCTGCACTGACTCCCAGTTTTTTTCCAGTTTTAATTCAAAAGTGCTGATTATTTTCTTTAAAGCTCTACATAATCACACGCCCAGGTTATTTGCACAATCACCTCTCCCTGAGTGTATCTGGCTGGTTCTACCAACCTGGAAAGAGCAGACTTGCTCTAGGTTCCTTCCCTTAAATGTTGCCATCTAGTGGAATGAAGGAAGGGTGCCTTTTCCATAGCAACTCTTACCTGGTGGAGTTCTCTTCCCTTAGTATTCCCTTAGAATACTCATCCCTTCAGCAGATCACCAGTCTCTTGGCCTTCTGGAAGGCTCTTAAAGGCTACTCCTTCTCCCTAGTGCTAGAGTGAGATTGGAGCCTGGAGATGGTGGTGCTTGCTGCATTGGAGGAGATACGTTGTGACTCCAAGTTTGTCTTGTTGCCATTATTGCTTTTTTATTATCTTTTATCATTTTTTCTATGACGTTTTGGTTCTGTACAGTTGCTATGAGCCACTGAAGATGGGCAGCCATATAGGTCTTATAAATAAATAAATCAATTGTCTTGTAGTAGCAGTGTAATGGATAGTAAAGTTATTATGGTGTAATAGGTTCCATGGGGAAAAGTCCTCATCATTATACAATTTGAGGGAAGATAGTTATAGATGGTTACAAAATGTAAAAAAGTGCCGTTTTTAACAATAGCAGTGAAAATGCAAAAATGAAGCTACCGGATCGGACAATACAAAACAAGGCTGCCCTTGAAGACCAGCCAGCAGCTACAGCTGGTTCAAAACGCAGTGGTGCTAGCAGTAACAGGCACTTCTCCCTCTATGCCTATGTCACCCCTGCTATGTGAGCTGTATCAGTTGACTTCTGGATGTCATTCAAGGTGCTGGTTTTCACAACTATGATTTGCTGGAAATATTTCTAAATATGATTGGTTAAACTAAATTCAGACAAATTGCTTATATACTGATCTATAAAGGTCTGCAGATGATTTTCTAATATTTTTCATATGGCATTCAAGGCATTATGATCTACAGCAGTGTTTCTCAATCTTGGCCACTGGAAGATGTGTGGACTTCAACTCTCAGAATTCCCCAGCCAACTCTGGGAATTCTGGGAGT
>JANHFM010004491.1:22818-45277 GCA_032468115.1 Grayia smithii
CTTCAACTCTCAGAATTCCCCAGCCAACTCTGGGAATTCTGGGAGTTGAAGTCCACACATCTTCCAGTGGCCAAGGCTGAGAAACATTGATCTACAGAGAGGGTGTCAAACTCACAATGACATGCTGTTGTCACGTGACTTATGGCAACTTTCCCCCCCTTTGCTAAACTGGAGGTGGGCATGGCCAGTGCATGATGCTCTGGCCCACGGGCCACGAGTTCGACACCCCTGATCTATAGCATAGAATATCTAGCTAGACTTATGGGCTCATCCACACATTGGTCTTTTTTTCCAATTCTTGAGTTGAGAAGAAAATATACTGATATAAAAACCATTTGTCTCACAACATATTTTCCATACAAGAAGGCTGATAAACATAATTTTTGACTTACAACCATTCATTTAACAATGGTTTGCAGTTACAATGGCCTCAGAAAAAAGTTACTAATGACCTATTTTCAAAATTATGACGTGCACTACCTTCCCCAGTCATGTGACTACAATTTGGATGCTTGGAAACCAGCTCACTTTTGCAATGGCCCCTGCTTGGCTCAGGCATTCTCACACTGTGCAAAATAGATTACAACAATGACTGCAACCCCACAGCAAATAATTTGGCCACATATGTCTTCTATATTGGTGCCCAAATGGAAGACATGGTGTACGGATGTGGCTGCTCTTCCCAACTGGTGCTGCTTTCTACTTATCAACTACTTATCAATGGAAATACTGCTCTTCTTCAAGACCCACAACCCACATTCAACTTTGTACTAGGTTGACATTTTCCTGACCAAAGTACCCAACAAAAAAGAAAATGGCTCATTACCAAAATGTTCTGGCACAAAGAGCCATGGAGGCAGAAAGCCCCACAACAAATGGTTAGGTAAGTGGGACATTTTTCAACCACAATAAATGGGCTGTTTGGGGGAACTCAAACAGAATGTTATGTTAATACACCAGATCTTGAAGGTAACATTTTAGAATGCTAAAAATAAGTGATATTGAAACTGAGTTGAGAAAGATTATTTTATTCAGTCTCAAAAAATGGTTTGTAGTGGTTTGGAGGCTGTAGAAAAGGAAGATCCACTAATGGTTTTTCCAGCTTAGTGGGAAGTAGTTCCTTACATAATTCCTTATTACTGTTGGGGAAGACTTTTTGACATTACAGCATTTGCATTCTTAAATGAATTAGCAACATAGAACCTGAGAAAAATACAAATAATCACCACATGAAAGCAGATACAAATAGTTCTTTATCCTTTGTTTTCATCTGGTGATTATTTATTATTAATAAATAATATGGCAGCCCTTATGTACATTCACTTGCTTATATCTCTCTCTGCATTTAATGAAGTTGGCTATCTCATGCCATTCTGTAATAATTTTCTAAGTCTAAGATACAATCTTAATGCAATTAAGTATCTGGAAAATAACTAACAAGGAATTATTGCAAGGTAGAATAAATAAGAAAAGTCTACATAGCCCTGTTAAAATGCCAGATTTTTGACAGGTAAAAAAATCAGACCAAGATAAATCATTCTTTCTACCTTTAATATAACATATAAGCTGTACAGTTTAATTGAAAAACAAACTGAAAACTTTTAGGGGGAAAATAATAAAAAAACTTTACAATAATATCTTGCATAAGGATACACATCCTTAAATTAATAGTTCATTGATTTTTATGACAGCATTCAGTCTTTTGGGGTAACTCCTATCAGCATGGCACATCTTGCCTTGGGAATCTTTGCTCACTTGTGTTCTAAATTAGCCAGATTGTGAGGGCATCTCCTGTGCACAGACTTCTTCAGTTCACCCCACAGTTTTCAGATGGTTTCAGCCCAGGCTCTGGCTGGTCCATTCCAAAACTTTTGGCGAAGCCATTCTTTTCTTGACATGGAGGTATGTTTTGGGTCATTATTGTGTTGAAAGGTGAAATTCCTCTTCATCTTCAGCATATTAGCAGAGGCCTGAAGATTTTGTGCCAAAACTGACTGGTTTTTGGAATTGTTTGTAATTCCCTCCATCTTGATTAAAGCCACAGTTCCAGCAGAAAAAAAAGCAGCCCCAAAGCTTAATGCTGCCACCACCACACATGTATGGGTATGGTGCACTTTGGGTGATGCGTAGTATTGTTTTTTCACCAAACATACTTTTTGGACTTACGGCCAATCTTGGTCTCATCAAACCATAACACATTTTTCCACATGCTTTTGTCAAACTTGATGTAGTTTTTTACATGAAAGTTTAGGGCAGGGGTCTGCAACCTTAATTACTCAAGGAGCCATTTGGACCCGTTTCCCACAGAAAATAAAACACTGGAAGCCACAAAACCTGAGTGGGCATGGCCAACTCGATGTCACTCACTTCCACCAGTCACATGACACCCTCCCTAGCCACGCCTACCCAGCCAGTCATTAGGACAGAGAACCAGTCGTTAAAAAACACCAAGAACTACAAAACCCTTTTGACATCTCTCTCTCCCTCCCTCCCCTCTCTCTGTATCTCTCTCTGTCTCCCCCTCTCCCCCTCTCTCTGTATCTCTCTATCTCTGCCCTGGCTACTTCTCCATCGCACTCCAATGAAAGGCAGAGGCAGCCCGGCCGCTTCTCTTCCCCGCCCTCTCTGGCACTGGAAGCCAATTGTCAGCCACACGCCCAGTGGGCCATTCATCCTGCACTATCTCTTTCTCTCTCTCTTCTTGTGTGTCCCTGGGCTCACCCGGTACCACAGTCCACCATGCAGACTGGGAGCTGCTCTGCCATCCTCCATGGGTTTGAGATGCTGCTGAGGAAAGATACCGATAACCCCAGGGCCTCTCTCTCATTCCACCACCGCTCAGATGCCGTCTCTTCCCCCAAGAATGTGGGTATGGGAGGGAGCAAGCAACAGAAGAGGCAGAGAGGGCGGGTGCGTCAAACCAGAGGCCTTTAGGAAAAGCACACTGTTTAGGGGTGGACAAGAGACACAGGCGGGTGCTGCTCTTGCATTTCTTCTTTTTTCACTTTGTTGGGGCTGGAGGTGTTCGCTGCCTTGAATCGCCCTCCTCACTTTATCCAGTGAAACAGATGGCATCTTAGGAAGCCATGGTTTAATTATGGAATTCAGCATGTGATGGAATCCTCTTTTCTTGACCACCTTTCTTGGGGAAAGCAAGGGCATCTGGGCGATAGTGGGTGGGGTAAGCTCCGTGGCACTGCAATGGAGAAACGGGCAAAAGAGCTGCCAGCATGAGGGAAGGAGGAGGCCACTTTCCCTCTTTCCCAGCTCCTCCTCCTTCCCTGCCAGCCACTCCATTTTCTATTTTTCCATTGCAGCGCAGTGCCCAGGATCCACTTTGATACTGGGTGGTAGTGGTAATTTAACAGCCCAGGATCAGGTTGGCTGTCGTGGGCAGCTTGTTCCACATGTGTGGTGGAGCTGGGGAATGGGCCATGCCTCCCAACCTGACTCCGGGCGAACCAGTGGTTAAATTATTTGAATGGTATATCCAGTGCCTTGGGAAATTTTTATATCCTTCTCCTGTTACTTTATCACAGTAAGATCACTTTGATGCTTCATAAGCTATTTTTAGACCATAGCTTTTGTTGGAAGAGATAATTGTGTAAATGTCAGAAAAATCCTACTACAACAGCTGAACTTTATATGGGTTTGATCATTTTAATTGATGACATTTATTTAACATCAGCCTGAATGTGATTAATTCTGAACACAGCCACATTCCTACTTATAAGAGGCCGTGAACACTTATGCAGCCACGTTCTAATTTATTTTTCCCCTAAAAGATTTGTTTTTCAATTGAATTGTACACTTTATGTGATATACTAAAGATGGAAAAAATTCCAAAGTGATTTATCTTGATTTGATTTTTTTTTTACATTTACAAAACTGGCATTTTAACAGTGGTGTGGTAACTTTCCATTGTATTCATAAATACTTTTATACCGAAAATCCTCCCCATTCTTGAGAAGCAAGAAGCAAGAAAGGTACAGAATATGTGTTATTTATCTGTGAAGATTGAGTGAGAAACCAACAGTTGAAACACTGGATTTAACAGCTGTTATACAATCTCAGTAATACAAATGAAGAATATAGTACGAATTTAGCAACGAAAAAGGCGTGCAATATATTTTCCAAATACACATCCGCAGTTAATCTGCATTATTTTCTTACAGAAGTACCTATGGAGCGCTTGCTGCAACTTTCCTCTATCAAATACAAAATTACAAGGCAAAAGCACCAGGAAGTAGTTTCCCGTTCGGCGCATGCTCACTCCGAAAGCTCAGCTCTCTTAATCTTTCCATCACTTCCTTCACTCAGAAAACTCGCCGCTTTTAATCTTTTCCACCTCATCCCGTTGCACCAGGCCGAACTGACGCATGCGCAGCATCGTGGTAAACAGGGAAAGGCTTCGCTCCTCCTACTTCATGGCACGAACGTTTCGCCAGCTTCCCTTCCTGCGCTTTCAGACCGGAGAAACAGTTTCCCTCTTTGCTGCGTCTGCGCGCTGGCCTTTCATCCGGGTACTGGAAGACGATGAATGCTCCTTTCCAAGATGGCGGCGGAGGGAGGAGGGAAGGAGATGAACGAGATTAAGACCCAGTTTACCACCCGCGAGGGGCTCTACAAGCTCCTGAGCCACTCGGAGTACAGCCGGCCCAACCGGGTGCCTTTCAATTCGCAGGGCTCCAATCCCGTTCGCGTCTCCTTCGTCAACGTCAACGACCAGAGTGGCAATGGGGACCGGCTCTGCTTCAATGTGGGCCGGGAGCTTTACTTCTACATTTACAAGGGGGTCCGCAAGGTAACGCGCCGAAGAGGAGGGAGGGGAGCGCCGTTTGTCAGTACTGCTGCAGGTGGTGGGTGGGTGAGAAGGAGGCACAAGGGGGACGGGTCTTCTGGCTCTTTGCTCATTCCTAGCAAGGGGTCAGCCGGGTGGTGTAGCAAACTGAGGCACACCGTGGTTGTCAACAAGGCGTTTCCTCGCCGGTTTATTTTTTCCCCCGTTCATACGGGGTCCTACTGCCTTGTCGTTTCCGAATGGAAGTGATTTACCTCGGAAATAGGAGGCTGGCTCTTGATTTTGCGGAGGCAAAGTTATTACCGTTTAGCTCAGTCGGGCACATTACGCGAGATTCTAAAAGCTGGGTCGGGTTTGCTTTGTTTTTTGTTTTGTTTTTTAAGGGGAGGGGAGTACTTTGCAAAGTTTTGATATCATTCCCCAAAGGCAGCGCAGATGCTGTTTGAGCTTTGTGAAGGCTGAAAGCAGGTATCCTCTACATGTTGGATGATGCTTCTGAGGACAATGATGGAACTCACCATTTTTGAAATATTTTTTTTTTAAAAAAATTAGCTAAAATTGTACTTAGTCTAGTGCTCTGTGAATGTTGAAGCCGCAAGAGGAATATCTTTCAAATTAAAGAGAGAGTTGATCTGTGAACACCTTTTCTACTTGTCAAAAAAGCCTGGATTTGTGTGTTTGTTTTCCCTTGTGCAATGTGTTAGATATGATAAGGAACAATTTTCAGAGGTTAGAATAGTTCTTTAAGTACATGTATCTGTCAGAACTAGGTGTTTTACTGTTTGAACTTGGCATGTGTTTTAAAAACTCAGCTTAAATAGCCATTCAATCACCAAACTTAGTGGTAGCTCTGGTCGTACAATGTACGGTACTTCATAGTATCATCGTGAAATATTGGAGAAGGGAGTGCTGCATATGCTGCTTGAGCTTTTCAGAGAAAAAGCTTCAAATATGAATGTAATATGTTTAAAAGTACCTTAGTTACAGGGAGAAAAAGTATTGTATCTGTCAGTAAACATTATTTGAACCATGAGATCTTATGCATTTCATATTTTTGTCAGATAGTGAAGTAGAAACAGGAACAGACCTTTTCATAGTTTTAATAATGTGATTATTATTTAGCTTTTTGATAATATACTTTATGAAGCCCTTGTAAAAGTGTGATAAATATGAGTCTTTGACTTAAGGTAGTTAACAAAATATTAAATTCTTTCTTTGAATGCAGGTAAATGTAACAATTCATGTTCATACTGAAACAGGTCCCTGGTCATGCAGTATAGGTATTATTTAGTTAATACATTGGTTTTAGTTCTGATTAGTTTGAACACAATATGTTTTACATGATTTACATAACGTGTTAGCACTGAATTGCTGCAGTGGTCATGGTGTATATTTTACTAAAATATTGAATGTAATAGCTAAACCAAAGAGAAAGGATTTAGATATAGGCAGATAGATGCATTTGATGCTAAGGAATTTGTTGTTAGTATTCCAGCAGGTCAAGGGAAAATAATGAGAAATAGTGAATATTGAATGTATATTCAATAGTGAAGTATGGGTGTGAAGATGTTACACAGTGTTCAGAAAAGGCTAAATTAAATTAACAGTTGTGTGTCTTCCAATATGTTGGACAGTATCTTCCATCATTAATAGGCAGCATGGCAATGCTCTTGTTAGCTTGTGATAGATGCCATAGTTAAGCGTAAGCTAGAATGTGTCAGATTGGAAAAAGTTGATGTAAAATATTCTGTAATAAATTATACATAGTCAAGCATTTGTGGAAATGTCACACTTCTACTATACTTGCTACTTTTCTGCTGTTGAAAGTAGATGTACTCAGTCTTTTCAGTGGAAAATAATATTTGCTCACACTTTATTTATGAGTGCCCTGGATTTCAAAGTGTGTCATAAAATATGGGTAGGAAATAGGAATGTTTGTTAAAGTTGATGCATACAAAGCAACAAAGTCTTAACTTTTATATGTGCGTTGTACATCTTATGTAACAATTGGTGACTATTTTAAATTAAAAGATTAAAAATGAATGTTCATACTCAGTGACAACAGGATAGATACTGAATGGTGAATTCTTGTTTAAGAAGAGCCTTTCAAATCATACTGGATGGTATCTGGAGTCCATCAGGTTGGTTAAGGTATCATATAGTCCAATAATGAATAAAAACTGCTAAGCTTACTACAAACATGTTAGTAGAAGAGTGGAATAGTCTATCTAATAAGTATACCAAATTCTAATAGCTTCTAGAATAAAAGTTTCATTAAAAAGTTTTAAACAATGTATCCGTAGGGATAATTATGCCAGATTTTTTAATTGTTTTATTCTAATAGTATGTTAGGATTAGGATTAATATAATTCATGATTTAAATCATACAAGTTTTCTGACCTTCATTTAGACAAAATGATTTAATTATTTTGGCTTTCTCTACATAGGATAATGGACTTCAAATGAAGCAAACAGTTGCCTTCTAATAAGATACTCTTGGAATCAGAGGCAGATGGTCAACAATTTGAATTATGTCCATCTGCCTCAGTCTTGAAAGAAACCCAGACTTCAGTTAAAATAACTAACAGAAATATTTAGGTTCTCTGACTTTTACAGTTTTAAACTTCATATTTTTCTTTTCTTTCATTGTAATGAAGATTATTATTTCACAGTCCTGTTAACATTCTGTTGGAAAACACATTTATGATCTTGTCTTATTAGTTTTTGTATTGCAAAGCTGGAATCAGAATAGAGCTGGAAGGGACCTTCTAGCCCAACTCCTTGGTCAAGCAGGAGACCTTATAGAATTTGAGCAAGTGGCTCTCCAGTGTCTTCTTAAAAACCTCCAGTGATGAAGCACCCTTAGCTTCTGAAGGCAAACTGCTCCACTGGTTAATTGTCCTCACTGTTAGGAAATTTCACCTTAATTCCAGGTTGATTGATTAGTTTCCATCCATTGTTTCTTGTCTTGCCTTCTGGTGCTTTAGAAAACAAGTTTACCCCCCTCTTCTTTGTGGCAGCTTCTCAAATACTGGAATACTGCTATCATGTCTCCCTTAGTCCTTCTTTTCTCTAGCTTATGTGTCTTGTGGTAGGACTGTGTGCATACTTACACAAAATTCTATTCTCGATTATTTAATATGTAAATATAAATACAATTTCTTAATTACAGAAAATACCTGAAAAAGTTATGTTGCATAGTAGTTATCATAAATGTCAGCTTATGGACACTATACAGGGAGTCCTCGACTTATAATCATTGGTTTGGTGACCATTAGAAGTTAAGTGCACTGAAAAAAAATGACTTATGACCAGTTTTCACACAATGGTTGTAATATCTCAGTGGTTCTGTAATCAAAATTTGGATGCTTGGCAACTGGCATGCGATGGTTGCCATGTCCAGTGGTCGTGACCTCCTGACAACCAAAGTCAAGGTTCTGGTTGAAGCCAGATTCACTTAACAACCATGGTGCTAAGTTAACAACTGCAGTGATTCACTTAACAACTGTGTCAAGAAAGGTTGTTAAATGGGGCAAAATGCTTAACAACAGAACTGTCATGCTTAGCAACAGACATTTTGGGCTCAATTTGTGGTTGCAAGTTGAAGACTGCCTGTAGTATATTGCGTATGGGACTGCCTTTGAATATCATTTGAAAGGTATAATTGATGACAACTATATTGCTACAAACTATTTTCAAATTTCGGAATACTGCCCCCTTCCTCATCCCATTTGGGAGCTTAAATATGTTTCCTACCTTGTGCCAAAAGAAGAAAGTGGCAAACAATTTCAATATTGTTGCCAACAGTATTAACAATATTGTCTCTAAGAAAATTCCTGGAATCAAGTTTAACTTGAAACCCCCTTTTTCATGGGTTTGATGTATAAACTATTAGTTTCTTAAAAAATCCTATGTTCACAGTGGAGGGTTTATCACTGGTACGTCTTTGTCTGGCCTCCTTAGAAAGTCGCAAGATTTTCTTTTCTATGTCAGAGTTTGTTTTTGTGTAGCAAATATTTTAATAGAACAATTTGTTCTGTTTGTTAGTTTCTTTAGTTGCTTTTTGTGTTTTATTATTTTATTTTCTTTCAAATATAAATGATTCAAATATTATTTCAGCTGTGAATACATTTGGCAAGCCCTATCCAAAATCACAACCTGCTATGGATAGTTAGAGTTTGGATGTTGGATGTAGATAATAAGGATGTTTGACAGTGTATTTTTTCTGAAATGATTTGCTTACCAATGATATTCTGTATTTCCTTTGTATGTCAGTCAACTGTTTAGCCATTGTGAATTTTTATTTTCTTAACTGACTTGAAAGAACTGTCTGATAGAAAGGTGGTTTTTTTAGTATGTTTTATATTCTGAAAATAGGTTCTGTAAATTTGAATCTGTTTCTGTATATCTGGACAATACTTACATTTATCAGGATTTTTTGTTCTATCCCAAATTTGTTCTTTTGCTTTCTTAACACTTGTACTGTATTATTCTGCATATTATCTTAAATTGTTTCCCATAATATGCTGGATATCTATCTCACAGCTGTTACACTTCATATAGATAAAATGCTGCAGTTTGGTTTGATTTGTCCATTGCTGTGATTAAATAGCCTATAGACTTGTACTATATTCTTGCCTCCTTTTCTTCTTAAACACATTCCTTTTCTGTACCATGAACTTTCAAAATTACTGGTTTTCTGAGATTTTTAGATAAGTTGATTTGTGTCAGTGGCGAAAGGTTTTAGCTGAAATATACAGATATCTGTATATTTCGGATATACAGATCTCTTTATATTTCTTGAGCATTTTCACAATTATGGATTTTATTTTAAAACAGATTAAACGATTCTTTGTTTCCTGAGTAATCTCTTAGCAGTTTATGTTGTTGTTATGGTACAGATGATACCTTGCCACAAAAGAGAAAAGTATAGTGTGGCTGAAATTGACAGTCACTCTTGCAGGTACTCCATTTGGATTGCCAGGTGGAAATCCTTTGTTAGGAAAAGCAAGTGCCATGCTTTTCCTAATGAGGGAACAAGTAGGACAGTTTGCAGCTGTGTTCACTGGTTCCCTACTTTATTTGCATGAACTTTATATGTCCAAAGCATTATTTTTCCATTTGTTTAACTTGCCCCAGCATCATCTAGTCTGCCTGGGTAGGTGGAGAAACTGATCCGAACTCTGGACTGTTACCAGGTTCCTCAGTCTGATTTATGAGGGTTCTGCAGAAAAATAATCCAGAAAATTGGTTGAGGTAGTGTCCTTTCTAGATCTATAACTATGTTCAAGGAGCATGTTTATTTATTTTTCATACTTTACACTAATATGACATTTCTTAGCGATATATAAAGTTTGACATGGACAGAGAATTTATTTTGTGCACAATAGGATAACTGCATTTGACTTTTGCTTTATTCCCTATCTTGTTTATATCTATAGGCAAGAGTTCATTGGTTCCTTGAATCAAGTCTCCAGAGATATTACAAGGAAATGGTTGTTCCTGCAGTAAACATGTTTCTTGTTGTAGTTAGTTACAACTGTACATTTCTTTTATAGGAACAGTAGATATATTACGGTTTTTTAAAAATGTGGTATATCCTTGAAGATTTTGAGATAATCAGAAAAACAACTCTTCTATATTTTCCAAAACTTAACCAATGTCTTTGTCTTAGCAATATTAATATCATGTATGTATATTCTACGGCAAATGAGATCGAGAATATTGATCATGATTGCAGAATAACAGTGTAGTGACTCTAGTTTGATCCTGTTTCTTTTTTGAGCAGCGTCCCAGGACCAATGTGTTGTTGTATCTGGGAACCTTTGTTATCTGGATATCACCATTGTTAAGGCACCAGGAACAGATGTTTACTATATACAGAAGTGGATAAAGAAGAAAGCTTTCTTCAGAGTATCCCCTCCCAAGCTGTTCAGAAGTTTAAATGTTTATAATGGAACTCTTACATTGAGCCCACTGATTATGGGGAAACAGATTGATTATAAGAATAACATAATTTGATTAATCCATGCCAATAATGTACATTTTCTGTCTCTGTCTAAATAGCAATGCACTATGCATAGAAGATGCCATTTTGAGAAAATGTAAATGCTTTTCTGTGCTCCTAGTAATAACGTTGAGAAACCAAACTTCTAAATGTTACTTGACCAGATTAACTAGTTTTCTTTTTTGTTTCATAATCAAGGCTAATTACATTTACATTTGTTTTAATACTGGATTACTTCTTTTGTGGTTCTGCTTTTTTTCTAGAAAAAGCCCAAACTAGAAATTATTTTAGCAGGCCTATCAAAATTGAATTGCAGGCTTATTGATTATCTTATTCATGGGCTTTGACTTATTTTCTGCCTCACTGCTTATAGAATCTTCTCCATTTTAAGGAAGTTAAAACATTTTTTCATATATTTAAACCCCTCCCCCCCAAATAAATTGGATAGCAGAAATGTACAGTGTTTTGGATTTAACTCAGAATAGGTACTTTGGCACATATGTGAGTACAGACACAATACCTGACTGCAATTCATTAAAGTAGTGAGCAGTCACAGATCCTGTAGATCCTGCCTTAACACTTGCGGACAGCTGATGTATTCTTAGGGTTCCAAAGCATCTCTTCTTAACAGTGCAAAACATTTTGCAGCTGCTACTAACTTGCGACCTTTATAATTGTTGCCTGTTATTTAGCTTAGTCATTTGGGTTGATATTTGTAAAGTCAATAAAGGAGAAGGAATGATTGCAACAGATTTTCAACTTTGTAGCTGAATTCTATCACCTAGTTAAGATTTCTCCTTCCTAGTTATCATTGATGCTTTATTGTTGCTACTCCCTTCATGATGATATAATTGCCCTTGATTTATCCATCATCATCTTACTACCTTGTCTCCTACTTGGAGAAAGGCAGCAACAATGATCAAAGCTGACTATCCAAAAGAAGAAAAAGATATAACAGCTTATCTCCTGAATACTAAATACTGCTAAAAAAAAGGTTATGGAAATTTGCATGTGTAATGCCATCTATGCTAGAAAAGAAGAGAACGATCAGAACTACATTGATCAGTGTGTAAAAGTAGAATATCTTATTGTTATGGTGGAGACCCTCTGCAAATTGAAAACTTTTGATTCAGTCCTAATATTACTATAAAACCAGAGGTTCATCAATAACATGATATTAACTTAAAGTAGGCATGTGATTTTAATTTAGGATATAATTTGATTTGGTCAAGTTCAGTGGCCAATCAATTTGTCAGGGTCATATTGAAAGCAAAACTTTATAAAAGATAAAGGTAAAGGTTCCCCTTGCACATATGCGTTGGTCATTCCCGACTCTAGGGGGAACTGGCTCATCTCCATTTCAAAGCTGAAGAGTCAGTGCTGTCTGAAGACGTCTCCATGCTCATGTGGCTGGCATGACTAAACGCTAAAGGCACATGGAACGCTGTTACCTTTCCACCAAAGGTGTTCCCTATTTTTTTACTTGCATTTTTTATGTGCTTTCGAACTGCTAGGTTGGCAGAAGCTGGGACAAGTAATGGGAGCTTACCCCATTAAGCGACACTAGAGATTTGAACTGCTGAACTGCTGACCTTTTGATTGACAAGCTCAGCATCGTAGCCACTGAGCCACCGCATCCCTTCTGTATAAAATTTTATATCTCCCATTAATTATAATGAAAAATCCACAAGTATGCACAATGATTTACTTTTAAATATACATGAGGACAAATTGAAAATTTAGGAGACTTTGTTACCAGGAAGAAGCCAAGATGCAGCAAATAGGTATGAGAGTTTGGATGATGGAGCTGTATAAATTATTTACATTCAAAGATGCTACAACTTTATTTTTGCAGGCACATTGGTTTTTAGTTGGAGATACATTTTACCAAATTTGAAATAGTTGGGATACAGTGTAGTTTTGGTTTGATTTTTGGTTTTGGAAGATGTGTGGGATCTTGAACCACACAGACAGGATTCTTATGTTGTTTGGCAGGCAGTTTGTATGAAAAGAATATGTATTGTAACATTTACCCCTTAATTAAAAGTTGAATGGTGGATAAGTGTAGAGATTTATTAGATACATAAGGAAGGAAAATTGAAGGGGCATATTTCTAAAAAGTGTTAATACAGAACCCTTATTAAAAGAATCCTTGTGTTATAATCCAGTCAGCAAGGCTGGGGAAAGAGGTAGCTTTAGGTGAATGAATAGAAAACAACATTGGATTGATACCAAGTTCTCATGCTATATATTGCATTGCCTGTTACTCAATGACTGCAGTTCCATCACTCCTTCCTGGATTAAATGCTTCATAATGAGGGCTTCAGTGTTAGATATCATGAGTGAGGTAATCATGGTAGCCATTTATGCAGCTGCAAGCCAAACAATTGCTATAGCAGTTAGATCATTGTTCCTCACTCTGAAGATCATTTGTTATGAGTTACTTGGGCCAAGAAGAGAGAGTGAAAGGAGCAGTATGTTGGCTGGCAGGTGGGAACTTAAGTAGATGACCAGGACAGCAGACAGGACAAGAGTGTCAGAAAGAAATCCTTTTTTCTTCGAAATGGAGATTACTTGACTCCATAGTGTGACATTATCTAAAATGCATTTCTGGAATCCTTCAAGATAATCAAATAATATGAGATGCTTCAAGAAAATCTACATCCTATTCTGTAAGCTGTGAAAGCAGTCTTTCTTCATTTGTAAAGACATATAGCAGTGATGGTGAACCTTTTCGGCACCGAATGCCCAAACCGGAAAGTGCGTGCGCTGGAGTGCCGCAAATCCGAAGACCAGGTGGCCGATGTGTATGCTGGTATTTGGGTTTCCAGCGCATGCGAAGACCAGCAGCTGGTGCGCATGCGCATGCTGGAAGCCCAAAGACCACATGGCTGGTGCACATGCTGGTCTTCAGGTTTCTGGCACTGCGCGAAGACCAGCTGGCTGGCATGCCGGCGCCTGCTGGAAACAATAAAAGCAGCTGGTGACCGCATGTGTATCCACAGAGAAGGCTCTGCATGCCACCTCTGGTATGTGTACCATAGGTTCACCATCACGGTCATATAGTTTCTATAGAGTGGTCTGATTCAGTTTGGGATCCAGCAAAATTCAGTGTGTATTTCTGGTTTACATATTCTGTATTTCCTACTTTCTATCCTCTTCCTAGTTTTTCCTAATAATTTGCTTTGACATGTAGAATAGACAAACATTTTTCATTAGTTACTTTGATCAATAACCTTATTTAGAAAGATTATAAATATTGGAAAGCAAGAATAGGCATTGTTAGCAGTAGCTCATATCTCAAACTTGTAAATTACCCATGCATCCCGAACACCCATCATGTACTATTGAACCTGGGCTGGTTAATAGCTTTCCAAGATAATGTGTTGTTTTAAAAAGATCACAGATGTATTATCTATAAACCTGTCCATTTCTATAGCAATTGAGATACAGGAACAAGATAGGGATGCTACTGTTGCAGCACCCTCCCATCTGTACAGTGGCATCCTGGCCTGAGCTGTCAGTCTTACCTTAGGGTAATGAGCTGTTTATCCTCTGTGATTTCATCCCTGGGGTAGTTCTCCAGAGGGGGCAGTGACATCGTCCAGAAGTGGGTTGTTACAGTCGGATCTGTCTGATGATTGAGTCATATTTTTCAGCCACGCCCCTTGGCCCTCTTTCTCAGGCCCAGTTTCAATTCAGTTGGCCTGAGGGAAACATCTAGTGCAGATCTGGCTGTTTCTACCCAGTACTGACGATTCACTGAGGGAAAGATAATTTTTTTTTCTCAATTTAAATCTTTCCTTTCAGTGGGCTTATTTTTGGCCAATTTTTTTCCCCCTTTTTCCTTTTTGTACCTTTATTTTCAGTTATTTCTCCTCCTGGTATTCCTTGCGTGCTGGCCAAGCCAGCTTGCTGGCAGTGCCGCTGTTTCACCGCTGGCCATCATGGCCAGCCCATTCTTCCTTCGGGCTTTTTGGGAGTGCCCACGCCACCAACAAGGCTCTTTCAGCACCCTCAGTGGGCCACCACCATTAGCAGAGGATAGTCCTTTCATCAGGCCATCTGTCCTGCCGAGCCTAGCTCCTACAGCGCCAGTCAGCTGTAGTGCGGCCCTTTGAAGTGCCATGGAGCTTCCCAAGCCGCTCGGCAGCTGTTTTTTTTCGCTTTAAATTATTCAGCTGCAGAGCAGTGGCCTCTGGAGCCGTGAAGATCGTCAGACATTGGAGCCAGTCCCAGGCAGGTGCGGCTGCACCCTGGGACTCCAGGAAGGCCTTGTGACTCTTTGGGACTCCTGCTGCAGCCTCCTTCTGAGTTTCCCCCAGGGATTCTCCAAGTGGCCTGCTGGGCTAACAACAAGGTGGCGTTTGGTGCTGGCTGGACCCTAGGTTCGATCTAGGCAAGCTGCCCTCAGTAGCAGTTTATATCTGCTTGTGTGTGTACTGGTGAGCCCATTTTTTTCCGGCATTGCCGCCACTGACTTGCTTCTTTTCATCAGACTCCACGTGGCAGTTGAGGCCTATTCTGTGATCCAGCCTCCATTTTGGCACAGTGAGTAGCCTCGTCTAAACAAAATGGCGGATTAATCCCTGGACAGGGAGGTGGCTGGGACTTCTAGTGGCAGAAAAGCTTCTTGCAAATCCCTTAAGGGGAGTAAAAATAAGAAAATCTCTAGAGCAGAGATTAAGGATTTAGAACGGAGGCAGAAGGCCTTAGAGAAGCAGGTCTCCAGGATGGAGCAGCAGCAAGCCTCACTGGAAGAGTAATCACTTCACAGTGATTGCTCAGTTTCACACCAGGCTCAATGTTTCACCTTATCATCTGATCAGGCCTGGTCACCTGAAGGCGCTGGTGGGTCCTCTACAGCCCCTGTCCTGCTAGACACTGGAGACCAGGGGGCTGGTCAGAACCCCTTTAACTGATCACACCCAATCCTACAAGTGCAGAGACCAGCAGGGCCATTGTCTCAGAAGGGAATCTTCCTCAACTGAAAAGAGCCCTGTGAATCAGCTATCTGACCTTCCTGAGAGGGTTCAAATTTCAAAACAATTTATTCTGGCTCCTCAGCTGTTCATGGATGTAGTCCAAAAACAATGGGCATTTCCTGCCTCCATTCCCACCCCTAGTGGGTCAGATAGGAAATATTATACTGTAGCACCCAAATTTGTTCAGATGCTGCAGGTTCCTCCAGTAAACAACCCCATAGCTGTCCTCTCGTCCCCATTACTTTCTTAGCAGGGGATGCATCAGAAGATCTTTGACCTGAGGACAAGAAATTTGAACTTTTATTTAAGAAAAGTCACCAGGCGGCCACCTGGATGATTCAGGCTGCTTCTTCAGCCTCTTTCTTTAATCGTACTTCTCTCCTGTGGCTACAGCAACTTCAGTCCAGGCTAGCCCCTAATGAGGCTTGGTTATAACAAGACCTCAAAAAAAATCATTGTGGCTACCCAATTTTCTGCTGTGACCTTTTCTGACCTTAAATGCAGTGAAATATGCATCCAGAGCACTGGCATCCACGGTGTCTTCCCAAAGGTTGCTGTGGCTTCGCCAGTGGCAGGCGGCCCTCAGGGCCAAGTAGAGACTTGCAGCTGTCCCCTATAATGGGAGTCAGCTATTTGGAGAATCGTTAGAATCACTCCTCATTGAAAGCAAAGACAAGCGAAAGGTTTGGCTGCCCTCTGTTAGAAGAGCTCACAGAAGATCCACTCCATTTTACAGGAAGCAGTCCTTTCGTTATTACAAACCAGAAGACCCTTCTCAACAGAGGTCCTATTCTCAGGGACAGGCTCGCCCCTCAGACAGGCAATCCTTTTGGGACTGATCCAGGCAATTCCCCCTGTCCAAGCGACCATTTCCTGAGGGCGCAAATGACCACTCCTCCCATTGGAGGCAGGTTGTCTCTCTTCGTAGACAGGTGGGTCCTTTCAGCATCAGACAACTGGGTCCTAAACTCGGTAAAATTCAGACTTCCCCTAGAGTTCCTCTCCAGTTCCCTGAACCGCTTCATACAATGTCCTGTCACCCACAGCGCCAACGGCGCCTTCTCATGGAACAAGCCGTCTGGCACCTCTTGGATATTCAAGCCATAGAGGACGTTCCGGAGGACCAGTGGGGACAGGGCTACTACTCGATGCTTTTTATTGTGCTGAAGTATTTGGGGGGGGGGGTGAAGGGTGATTCTTGACCTAAAAAGCCTCAATTCCCATCTTGTCTACAAGAGATTCAAGATGAATTCCCTAGCATCAATTCTGCAGGGGATTCGTCCCGGAGACTTTCTTGCCTCCATAGATCTCATGAAGGCCTACCTCCACATTCACATTCTGCTGGCCCACCAGAAATATCTAAGGTTCTGCCATGCAGGCAGGCACCTACAATATTGAGCCATGCCATTCGGACTGGCCTCGGCTCCCAGGTGCTTTACCAAGATTCTGGCAGCCATTTTGGTTCTCCTGTGGCAGAAACCGGTGAGGATACAGGCAAACCTGGGCGATAATGTAGTCCAGGCCTCCTCCCTTTCCAGGGCAAGGGAGGACCTCAGTCTGACAATTCAGACCTTAATTGTCCATGGTTTTCTGGTCAATTTCAAAAAAGTCAATTGGACCCGGTCACCAGGATTGTTCATTTGGGGGCCATCATCGATTCCTCAAAAGGAGAAGTCTTCCTATCACTAGAAAGGAGGGAAGGTATCAGGGACCTGATACCTCAAATTCTGCAGAACCCCAGGGTTTCCATGGCCACCTTGTCCAAGTTATTGGGCAAGATGGTCTCTTGCATATAGATAGTCCCTTGGGCCAGACTTCATGTTCGTCACCTCCAATGGTTCGTGCTTTCCTTCCAACGAATGTAGACCTCTCACACACTGACTTCCATCAGGGTTCCTCTGGCAGTCAGAAAATCCCTCCATTGGTGGTCTTCGACAGCCCTTGACAAGGGGAACATCTTCAAGGACCCTCAATGACTTATCCTCATGACAGACGCCAGCATGTTCGGTGGAGTTGAATTGGCTGGAGTTGAAGGCAATTCGCCTAGCCCTACAATACTTTCAACCATCTCTACATGGCCATCATGTGCTTGTTCTCACAGACAATGTTGCTGCAAAGGTGCATGTCAACCAACAAGGGAGGACCCGCTCCAGACATTTTATGGAGGAATCCTTTCATCTGGGGAGGTGGGCCAAGAGGAACATTCTCTCCCTTCAAGCGCAGAGCACATTACGGGGACATCAAACACCCAGATGGACTTCCTGAGAAGGACAACGGTGGACAACGCCAAATGGCAGCTTCACCCAGACATATTTCAGGAGATCTGCGACAGGTTTGGGACACCGGGGGTGGACCTGTTCACTTCCCGCCAGAACACGCAACTACCTTGCTATTTCACTAGGTTTCTGACTCAAGGGGCAGAAGGAGTCAGTGGTCTCTGATGCACGTGCCCCCCCAGTCTCCTGTATGCCTTCCTCCCTCTTCCCCTGATTCGGAAGATTATCGCCAACAGTACAGAGGTGATCCTGGTGGCTCCTCATTGGCCCCGTCATTCTTGGTTCACCGACCTTGTCAACCTATCAACATCACCACCTTGGAGGATTCTCTCAGAGAGGATATCCCTTCACCGGGGGTCCTGCTACATCCGGAGCCTCAGTGGCTCCAACTGACCACCTGGTACTTGAAGGTTTCCTCCTGAGGAGAGACAACTACTCCGGAAAGGTCATCTGTATCATCCAGGTGGCCAGGAGACAATCTAAAGTTAGACTTTATTATTCTACCTGGATTTCCTTCACCAGATGGTGTGCCAAATGCCAGGTTAACCCGGTCTCAGCTTCTGTTCCGCAGGTGCTCGAGTTTCTGCAGGAAGGCCTGTACCAAGGTTTGGTGGCCAGCACCATCAGATGTCACATGGCGGCCATCTCAACAGTTTTGTCAGGTAACACGGGGACACCGCTTACACAGCATGGTCATTCATAGGTTTTTACAAGGCGCAAGCAACCTATGCCCAGCAATTGTGCATAGGTATCCCACCTGGGATTTACCCAAAGTCCCCGAGGCCCCCTTTGAGCCTATAAGGGAGGCCAGTCTCAGATATCTCACTCTTAAGGTGGCATTCCTGGTGGCAATAACATCTGCCAGGTGCATTTCCGAGATAGCGGCCTTCTTGATCAGAGAGGATCTCTGTGCATTTCATCCTGAGAAGGTGATCCTGAGTCTTGACTCTTCTTTCATTCATAAAATTAATTCCTGGTTCCATAGAGCCCAGGAAGTGGTGTTGCTAAATTTCTGTCCCCGGCCATCACACGCATTAGAACAGAAGTGGCATACTTTAGACATCGGAAGGGCCCTCAGGATCTATATCAAATGCACAGTGCCTACCAAATGATCTGAGGCTCTCTTTGTGTCATTTCAGCCTCATTTACTGGGTTCCAAAGTATCATTCTCCACTATTGGGCGCTGGATCAGAGCATGTATTGCCTCGGCCTATCAGACCCAGGCTATGCCTGTCCCCAGGCACATCACGGCGCACTCCCAACAGAAGTGTGTCGACAACTGGCCTGGGCCATACAGGCCTTCCTTGAGGAAGTCTGCAAGATGGCTACCTGGACCACTCCTTCACCTTTCATCAGGCATTATAAACTTGATGTCTTTGCTTCGGCAGAGGCGTCTTTTGGAAGAAGAGTCCTGCAACTGGTCCCTTGACTTCCCACCCTTAAAACTGCCAAGCTTTGGTACCGGCTATGATGGGACAGAAGGTTTCGGCATCGACGGTAGGCCGGTGGCTTTGTGTGACCATTTCCAAGGCATATGACTCCAAGACCGAGGGCGCTCACAGCTCATTCAACCAGGAGTGCTGCTACTACAGCAGCCTAGTCGACACAGGCTTCGGTAGAGCAAATTTGTTGTGTGGTAACCTGGTCTTCACCATTGCTTTTCATCAGGCACTACTGGCTGGACACTTTCGCCAAGGCCGAGGCTGTCTTTGGCAGGAGGGTCCTTCAGTGAGTAGTGGGAACGATCATGAGCAGGAGCTACCCTCCCGTGAGGACAGCCACCTTTGGTATGTCCCGTGCCTGGAGTCTCACGGCACCTTACTGGAAAAGGGGTGTTGGTCTACCTGATATGCCCATTTTCACCCTAGGGAAGGTCTGGTTGGGGGTATCCTTGGGGTGTTGTTGCAGGTACTACATCCCGAGACATCGCTGTAACATCGTCGAAACTGGGGAACCTCAGTAGAGGACATGTCTTCAGTTTGAACTCAGTCTAAAGAGCTATCAGATGAGTCATCCCATGCCTGGAGTCTCTCAGCACCTTCTGAAAATGGGCGTATGAGGTAGGACCAACACCACTTTCATGCCTAAGACAGGACTAGAACTCACACTCCCTTGGTTTCTTGCCTGGTGCCTTGACCACTAGACCAGATTGGCTTCTGAATGCAAGTTGTGGTGGCAGTTATTACTTTTAAAGTACTACATAGCTGGGGTCCAATTATCTATGACTTTCTCCTGAATAAAATTATTTGTCCAGAGTATGCTTGCAAGAGTACTTTCTGAGAATGTCCATCTCCCCCTTCCCATGATGGGAATGGACTCAAAGTCAAACATTTTAATAGGAGCTTCCCTCTCATGGAACACCTTGCCACCAGGGATAAGAGCAATGCCCTTACGTATGTTATTTAGAAAGTGATTCAATATATGGCTGTTTAAAATCATTTGGGATGTTGTTGAGTGCAATTATTCTTGCTGTGAATGTTAGAAGCATTACTGGGAATATAGAAAACTTTGTATGTTATGATTTAGTCAGTGAGTTTATTTAAAATCTACACAGCATAACAAAATTATTTTAAAGTCCAAGATTATATAGTTTTCTTAAATATAACCCTCAGTTTCCTTATATAAATTATGAATGAAATTGCTTCCTTATCCTAATAGTACCAGATAGAAATGTTGCCTTTACTAAAGTAATTTTAGAAATTTGGTCACAGAGATGTTTAACATAATACCGATTTCCTGAATATCCATTAAAAGATGTTAAGATAGAATTAATTGGGTCAGTACACAAACTAAGATAAAAGTTTATATATTCCAGTACAAGCTAATATTTGTAGCTCAGGGTTGAACTGGCATTTTAGGTGTTCTCTGTGCTTGGTTGTTTTGGTGTTTCATTATCAAATTAGGTAACCATAAGTGCTATTAAGGAGCGTAGTTTGCAAACCCCACTCCTGACTAGCACCAATGTTATCTACTGAATTTTTCAGAGTATAAGATGCACCTTTTTACCCCCCAAAAGAGGGTGAATATCTGGATGCCTCTTATACTCTGAATGTAGCCCCGCCCAGCCTCAGCAATGGAGGTTTCAGAGGATGAAAAAACCCCTCCCAAATGGAGGTTGCAGAGGCTGAAAAAAGCCTCTGAAACCTCCCTTTGAGAGGCTGAAAAAAACCCCTCCCAAACAGAAGTTGCAGAGGTTGAAAAAAAAGCAAGGGGCAGAGCTCACAACCAACAAACCTGTTGCTAAAGTTCACCTCTGAGAACAGCTGATTGGGGGTATCCACTCCCAATCAACTTTTTTCTTATTTTGCTCCCCAAAAACTAAGGTGCATCATATAGTCCGGTGAGTCTTATAGTCCGAAAAATATGGTAGTTTGGTAATGAAACATCTGCAAGAAAACAACCAAGCTCAGAGAGCACCAAGGATCTCACAGTATATGTTCCATTGACTATATATAATGTTTATTACAGGGACCAAGTGTTTTGGAGGATTAATTCCTTTATATCTTACCATTGATTTATGGGATGGGAAGACAATTTGCATTTTGGAGAACATTCCCATTTAAGTAAACTTTGATCCACATTAATTTTTGTAATGAGCACATTCTTTTACAGAATAAACCCTTGCAAACAGATTCTTGTAGACTGAATTTTATTGCAATTATATCCTGTAGGAGCTCAAGCAGTATTCACGATTCTCCTATATTTAATTGCCATTATTGGCAGGAGTGAAAAAAGTGTGGTCTTCCACATTGGTTGAATCATATTACCAAGGATTTTACATATTGGCCATCTGTTTGAAACTGTAGTTGTAACATTTGGATGGTTATAGGTTCTTTATTTCTGTTATATTGAATTCACATAATTATAAAAAATGTTAGCTCTCTGGAATTTCATTAAAATTTTATGCATGGTACGATATAAGTACTCATTTCCAATATATTGGATATTTCCACTTGAGAAACAAACCTTAGCAATATAAGGACTGAAATACAGCTTTAAAAATAAAAATCAATTTTGGGATGGGACACTTGGAATAAAAGAAATGTATAATTCTCCAGCACGCTCCTGGAGAATCCACTAATGGGTTAATTCCTTGTCCTTAGCCAGAGACTGAGTATAATTTTTCCCCCTTGACCATGTCTCCTCTGAACTCCAGTTTGTTCACTCAGTCCAGCTGAGGAGACGTGTATTCAGTGAGCTCTTGCTTCTTGGTGATAGTTTTCCTTTAAGAATTTTTTCCCCTTCCCCTTTTTTTGTGATTTGTTTATCTTGCTGTTCACTTTATTTTTTTGATTTGGAATTTGTGCTGTTTTCGCAGTGCTTCTCTGGGGCTCCAGGCTGGTTCCCACCTTCCTGCCATGGCTGGGGTTGTTTTTACAATTTCTTTTAC
>JANHFM010004491.1:45287-55416 GCA_032468115.1 Grayia smithii
CATTCCAGCATGTTTGTTTAACTCTCCAGCCTTGCCACCGGTGGATGAACTGGTTTCCCAGCTCGCCGGCACAATCACTACCATCTCAACTGTCTCTCAAGGGGTGGCATCCGGAGTCTGAACGCAATAGCGTTTCAAGCTCTGAAGATTTCCAGGCCATCTGTTTATGCCGGAGCCTCTGATTGCTTGGCGAGGCAAGCTCTGAAGGTTTTGTTTACAGCGTGGCGGGCTTCGGCGCAGCCACCATTTTGATTCGGCGCTTGTAGCGATCAGGGTTTCTGCACTCACGCCATTTTGAATTCGGGCCTACTCCATCAGGTGCTTCCCTGAGGGGACTGCCCTCTGTTTTCTGGAGCCACAGCAACGAACGGAGCAGAGTTTGCCAGCTTTGTCTGCAGCTGGAGAGTGGTGATTGTGGTCCGAGGCGTTGAGTCTCCCATTCCAACGGGCCTGTTTATTGGCCTGCCTCAGCAGCGACACGTTTCCCCCCCCCCCCATTTTGGGCCTCAGCTGTAAGTCATGGCCTTCGCTGCGCTAGCATTGCCGATCTCCAGTCTTGCCTGTTCTCGGGGGGGCTCGGACTTGGCATTTATTTGCTGGCTTTGGAAATAACTGGGACATCTGGCCCAGCTAAAATTTGGAGGCTCATTATATATCTACCATTTTTGGGATAAGTTGGCCTGTGTGAATACTAAATGGCGGAGTCAGAATTATCATCTGACGTGGAGCAAATTGATATCCCTGCCTGAGGTCGTGAAGCCTCACTCCGAGGATCCCCCCTCCTGTGTTACCATCCAGGAGGACAGGGACCAAGGCCAAGCTACCTTCCTCGTCCAGATCCAGGAGGGGTTCGACTGATGACAAGGAGGCCAGAAGATGCCACCAGGCACTGGAAAAGCAGTTTGCTAAGGCCCAACACCATGTCTCGCTTCTGAACCCCTTGGGGAAGTGGGCACCCTGCAGTCTAGCATGCTTCCTGTTTCCTCCGTTGCCCCTCAGTTGGCCTCAAACCCAGAGAGAGGGACTTGGCAGGGGGACAGTTTTTCCCTTCAGCTTCCCGAGCATCAGGTTCAGTCCCAGGGTTCTCTTCGTCCTCTGGTGGCTATTTCCCATAGGGAGACACTGCCTCAGTCCACTCCTGGGAGGTCGGCCCCGGCAGCTACTTTCACACCAACGACTGTGTGGCTTCGCAATGCAGACGGCCAAATTTTATCTGTTCCCCTAGATCTCCACTCCACTCCACATAATTTCAGAGGTGGTTTCTTGTTATCTGGCAATGGGGCTTCAGCCAGGGGGCACTCCTTCCATACAGGGTTCTAACCTGGGTCAGCCATCAGCTTCAGGACAGGCTCAGCCTGTGTGTCAGCAGAGTAGTTTGACCGGGTCCCAGTATCACTCTGGGTATGGTTGCAGGGCTGAATCGATGATGAGGAGATGGAGGATCCCGAATTCTCAGATGACAAGGACCTGGTGATGGTCAGACCGGCATTTACTAGTCTTTTTCGCACTTCGCTGTTTAAATCATTGCTGCACAAAGCGAAGATTACCACCAGCATGGGTATTACTGACCCTTCTCCTGCTCAATCCCAGGGGGCCCCTAGTACTCATAACAACCTGTTCGTGATGACTACCATGGAATAAGATTGCATTCCATGCCCAGAGCTTTTCACTGACATGATTCAGTGTCAGTGGTCACAGCCAGTTTTGGTTACTCCCAATAGCCACGATAGGAAAGTGTATTGCGCTGCTCCTAATTTGGAGGCGTTGATTCAGTTACCAACGGTGGACAGCCCTATCACGAATTTGACGTCTGCCTCTATCCTTCCCAATGACACCATAGAGGCCCTACGAACTGAGGATCGGAGAGCTGAGGTTTCCCTTCGTAAGATGCATCAGGCAGCTGTCTGGGCCATTAAGGCCGCAACATCGGCTTCTTTTTTCAACTGGGCCTCGCTCATCTGGCTTCGTAAATTGCAAGAGCGGCTTCCGCCAGATGACACTAGACTGCACCAGGATATCAACAAGTTGGTTGCAGCCATACTCAGAAGACACATCCTTAGATGCAGCTAAATTCGCATCCCGCACCCTCGCTTCCACCATTACATCTTGCCGCCGCCTCTGGCTTCGCCATTGGAGGGCATATATGAAATCCAAATGGAAGCTGGCCTCTGCCCCGTACACAGGGTCACGCCTATTTGGGGATGCGTTGGACCAGGTGCTTCTGGAGGATAGAGATAAACGTAAAGTTCTACCCTCATCCTACCGGAGGATGGATCGTCATTATTTCCCTTACTCACACCGTCAGCCCTTTCGGGATGGTTCTGGGCCCAGAGGGTCCTTCTATTCCAGACCCTTTTCCCAAGGTTCAGAGCGCCAATTCAGCAGACTGACCTTGCGGGATCGTGGAGGACACCAGCCTCAATTTAAGAGATCTTTCTGAGGAGGTGGCAACAGACCATTCTGCTGCGGCAAGTGACTATCCGGACTCTCTATCCATTGGCGGTCGGCTCCAGCATTTCTTCAGTCATTGGGAGTCGACAACAGTCGACACTTGGGTCCTCTAGACCATGAGCTTGGGACTCACATTAGAATTTGTCTCCTGCCCTCCCAACCAATTTTTGGCATGCCTGGTTTCTCCCAATGCAGAGAAGAGGAGGCTGATGGACGCAGAGATAGAGCACCTGTTGGAGATCCGTGCCATCAAGCTGGTGCCTACTACAGAACATTGTTCAGGTTTCTATTCCATCTTGTTTTTGGTGCCAAAGAGTTCTGGGGGCCAGAGAGGGATCCTGGACCTCAAACATTTGAATAAATTTGTGGTTTATCGCAAGTTCAAAATGCAATCCCTCAAATCAATTCTCGGCTGCATTCATCAAGGATATTTGCTGATGTCGATCGACCTCAAGGAGGCATACCTCCATGTCCCGATCTGTGTTTCTCATCAAAGGTTCCTGTGATTCATGTACAACAATTGGCATTTTCAATACTGGGCTATGCCGTTCGGCCTTTCATCGACCCCCAAGACCTTCACGAAACTTCTGGCTGTGGTGGCTGCTTTTCTCCGGCAGATTCCTATCAGAGTCCTCTGTTATTTGGACAATATTATCCTCTCGTCCTCTCAATCCTGAGCTCTCAAGGATCTGCATACCATCCTGCAGGCACTACGCCTTCACAGCTTTTCAATCAACCAGGAGAAGAGTCATTTCTCTCCCACAACATGCATTCTTCACCTCAGTGCAGAGATAGACAGTCAGCCGCCAGGTGTTCCTGTCGCACAATCGTCAGCTCAGCATTCAGCGCCTGGTAGCTCAGATTGTCGCCCGCAGATCTGTGCAGCTGCTCCTTTTGTCCCAACTGCTCAGGAAAGTGATCTCTTGCATTGAGATAGTTCTGTGGACGTGTTACCATACCCGTCAGTTGTAGTGGCTGTTGCTTCCGCACCAGAAACGCGATCGCAGCAACTCCAGAGTTTCCATCCGCCTCCTGGAGACGGTTCACCGTTCACTTGGTGGTCGTCAGCAGCGTTGCAGAAGGGCCACTTCATTCATGAGCCCCAAAGGGTCCAGATTACCACAGATGCCTGTCTGTCCAGCTGGGGTGCTCATCATCTCTCCCTAGTGGCCCAGGGTCAATGGTCTTCAACCAATCGACAGCACAACATCAACTGGTTGGAGCTTTGGGCCATCCACCTTGCACTACGCCATTTTCGATCGGTGGTCGACAGATGTCATGTCTTCATTTTGACGGACAATATATCGGAGAAGGCCCATGTGAATCGCGGAGAGGGCACGAGGTCCTGGACGCCGATGGCTGAGGCGGCGAGGTTGCTCCATTGGGCAGAACATCACACGCTCTCTCTTCGGGCAGAGCATATCTCTGGATCAGACAACAGTTGAGCCACTAGATCACTCAGAGTGGCGCCTCAACCCCCTGTTGTTCCTGATGCTGTCGGACAGGTTCGGCCATTCCATACTGGACCTGTTTGCGATGTCAACGAATTCCCAACTTCCGAGGTTCTTCACCCGATATCCGTGTCCTGCCACAGAAGGATATGATGCCCTCAGGTGCCTGTGGCCGGAGGGTCTTCTCTATGCTTTCCCGGCCATTCCCCTCATACCGAGGATGCTTCGGAAGATACTGCTTGAACAGGCAGAGATGATAATGGTTGCTCCTTATTGGCTGCATCGGTCTTGGTTCACGGACCTCATGGGTCTGTTGGTATCCCACCCTTGGAGGATTCCTCGGGACCGGATTGCTCTCAGCCAGGGGGTTATACTGCACCCAGAGCCTCAGTGGCTCCAGTTGGCCATCTGGCACTTAAGGGCATCCTCCTGAGGAAGGACCAACTGTCGGGGGAGTTGATATGGACTATACAGGCTTCCAGACACTCGTCAATGACATGAATGTACGATTCCACCTGGTGATCTTTCTGTATTTGGTGTGCTGAGGCGCACATTAATCCGACTTCTGCTTCAGTCCCGAGGTTTTGGACTACCTGCAATCAGACCTGAACAAGGGGCTGGCACCTAATACGCTTAGACGTCACGTCGCAGCCTTGGCTACTGTTTTATCTACTTCCATGGGTGTTTCTCTTAGCAGGCATCCCTGGGTTGTGTGGTTTTTAAAAGGGGTGGTCCACTGGTACCCCTCTTGGAACCTCACATTGGTTCTTCAGGCTCTTACCGCCCCTCCCTTTGAACCATTGAGTTCCATCAGCCTCCAGTTCCTTACCCTCAAGGTTGCCTTTTTGATAGCAATAACCTCGGCTAGAAGTGTTTCAGAGATAGCGGCCCTGTCATTCGGGGGATTTGTGTGTATTCCATGCAGTCCTGCGGTTGGACCCCTCCTTTCTGCCCAAGGTGAATTTGGAGTTTCATCGAGTACAGGAGCTTATCCTTCTGAACTTTTGTCCAGACCCTAAACACCTTCTAGAAGTTCAGTGGCATACCTTGGACGTTAGGAGGGCCCTCCACAGGTACATCAAACGCACTGAGTCCCTTAGGAGTCCCTTAGAAGTCCAAGGTGCTCTTTGTTTCTTTTTTGCTTTCTTCCTTGGGTAGGAAGGTGTCATCTGCAACCATAGGCCGTTGGCTGAAGACATGCATTTCTTTGGCTTATTCCCTTAAGGCTAAGCCTCTCCCTGGGAGGTTGTACGCTCATTCCACTAGAGCAGCTGCTACCAATGCTGCCTGGGCGATCCAGGCATCAATGGGTGAGATTTGTAGGGCGCCCATGTGGTCTTAGCTAACATCCTTTGTCCGCCATTACAGGATAGACAGATTTGCCTTGGCTGAGGCATCCTTTGGGAGGTGGGTGCTGTAGAATGTTGCCTCCACTTCTGGGTCCCGGGGTCAGTCAGCCTTCCTCCCATCGTACGCTAGCTTGGGTATATCCCATTAGTGGATTCTCCAGGAGTGTGCTGGAGAACAAATGTTGTCTTACCTGAACATTTCTTCTCAGCACGCTCCTGGAGAATCCGACCCTCCCTTCGGCTTCCTGAGTCAGGCCCGGGCCTGGGGTGTGTGTGTGTGTTGCTGTTTTCTTTCTGCAGCTTGCTTCTTATTTGGAGGACTGCGCCTTCATGAACAAACGAGTTCAGAGGAGCAGAGGAGGCGTGGTCACTCAGTCTCTGGCTAAGGACAAGAAATTAACCCATTAGTGGATTCTCCAGGAGCGTGCTGAGAAGAAACGTTCAGGTAAGACAACGTTCATTCTTCTGGCAGCTAACTTTCCTCCAATATAGCTGCCTCTTTAAAGCTTGTGGAAGGACAGAATTGGTTGAGAAGGTCAGCAAGTAGTTGAAGCATTATATTCCTGCTGTTACTCTACCTTCAATACCTTCATCTTGAGACTGCTTTTGATGTTTTTGTAAGATTCATTAAAAGTCTTGTAAGTTTCATAAAATTCATAACTATGCATAGTGTTTACTTTTTTTCCAAACTCAGCTAGTCTGACAAGAAAAAGAGATTATCTGTAAGAGAAACCCTACCATTGATTGTAGCTTGAATTTACATTAAAGAGTGAATTTAGAGACAGATGCTTTTTAAAAATTGTTCCTGAGGTCATGTTTTCTGTAATGGCAAGTGTGTTCAGTTGGAGAAGTGTTAAGTTTTTATACTGGTTGGTCAACAAAATATATAAAAGAGAAAAACAAATCAGTTGTAATAGCTTAAGAGATTTTTGTACCAAACAAAAGAATGAAGACCTTTATGCATTCATGTAGCACAATTATATGCTGCATTGTGTTTAGTTGCTATCTGAACAATATAAGACAGAAGATAAAAGTTGATGTAATATATAATAAACAGTGGCGGTATGCAGATTGAATGTTTTTTAGAGTATAACCGCAGTCTTTAACTCCATTTGTCTAAAATTATACACATTTTGGCAACATAAAGTTGTGTTAAGAAACATTCATCATATTTGGAACTATGGCTTAAATAAATATGCAGAGTGGGGATGGTTTTGTTGTAAAGATGTCTGAATTATAATGCTTTAAACTTTACATTAAAAAGAGGGGATGGTTTTGTTGTAAAGATATCTGAATTATAATGCTTTAAACTTTACATAGGTTATGAAAATTTATTAGGGGCAGTGCGGTGGCTCAGGGGTTAAGATGCTGGGCTTGTGGCTGGGAAGTTGGCAGCCTAGGTTCAAGACCTGAGTGTTATGCAATGGGGATTAGCTCTGATCCTTGTCCCAGCTTCTGTCAATCTAGATGTAATTGCACTTCGCCACCCTCATCGCCACAAGATAAGACCTAATATAGGTTCTTAGTTGTGTCCGGTCAGACTCAGATCGGGAAGACTCCAACGACCCTCTAGGCATCTTTTCCGGCACTTCATCTCCCGGAGCTCCACAGAAAACCAAGGAACCAGCCGGGATCTGCCCCAGGTCAGAGGCCACAAAGGCGCGATTCGGTCCAGGTCCCTGGTAGCAGCCCGGTCCCAGGACGTCACCAGGGCCTCAGCTGAATTGTGTGTTTGGGAAGTGGGAAATTTCCCAAGCTTCATCAGGAACCTATCAGGATCCATCAGGCGCCTGGGGCGGAACCAACAAATTGGTTCCGCCTCCCAGCGGCGGGGGTTGACGGATTGAAAGTCCAGTCTAAGGAGGGAATGGTCGGACCATGACGGGGTGAGTAGACAACAATCCCCTACCCTGATCCACTGTCCAGAGAGAAATATAAGGGGTGTGTTTCCACCACTGTGAGTTGGGCCCTGTACAATCTGAGTCAGGTCCATGGCAGTCATGGAGGCCATGAACTCCTGGACTAACTCCAATGTCTCGCCAACTGATGGCAAGTTGAAATCTCCCACAACCATAAGGTTGGGGAGCTCAACCACCAACTCGGGTAAGACATCGAGTAGTGCGGGCAGGGCTGAAGACACGCAGCTGGGAGACAGGTACATAATCAACAGACCTGTCTGAACTCCAGGATCCAGGATATTGTATGCTTTGCATACAATATAAACAGCAGAGAAAGAAACCAATTATACCAAATTGTCTGTTTTGAGCAGAACATCTGACAATTCTAGTCCTAACAAGATCAGCCCAAGATCTTCTGCTATTCTGAAATAAAGGACAAGATGCTGCTTCTTCCAAGACCATCTGCAGAAATGGATGGAATTGGACCAACACGAGCCATGTAGTCATGTCCTAGGGCCATGATGGCATACCTATGGTAAGTGTGCCAGAGGTGGCACGCAGCGCCCTCTCTGTGGGCATGTGAACTGTCACCCCAGTTCAGCTCTGCCGTGCATGCGTGCGCACCTCCCGCCAGCCAGCTGGTCTTTGGGTCTCTGCCACACATGCATGGGGAATAGGGTATGTGCAAGGGGCCACATGTGTATGCGCAGGGATGCGGGGGGCGTGTGTGTGGGGGCGTGTGTGCATATGCGGGGGCATGGCGCATGCATGGGGGCTACGTGCACATTGCAGTTTAGGGGTTTAGGTGGGCATTTGCGCATGCTTTGGAGACTCAGTCCGGAAAATGTTAGCCATCACTGTCCTAGGGAATGCATACCAGAGGCTAGGAGGAAATCTAGGAAAGGTGGGGAAGAATGTTGTCCACCAATAGTTGGGGAGTCCTGGAGAAACGGCAAAGAGGGTGCCCCTTCTCCCTTCCAGTACTGTCTGTAATGCTTATTTCCTGCTGCTGCCCGATGGAAGATCTGGCTCAGGAAGCAGTATAAATTGTTGGGTTTCCTATGTGGTAATTTGTAGGATTTTGAGAGTGGGAATTACAGTGGTATATAGGTATTCATTTGCTTTGAAACTCATCAGATTTGGTACTCAATGCATTTTGACATGAAAATTTTGTTCCAGTACTCATTGTTTGTTTGGTCAATGTACAAGCTAGAGCTTGTTGGCATCGGCTGCCTTATGACTCACATTATTTCTTATGGGAAAAATTCATCATTTTTGGTACTCATCATGCCTCCCAGAACCAATAAATAATGAGTACCAATGTACCACTGTACTGTAAATAATGAGTAGCCAGCCTACCTGGGAAGAGAATAATCAATCTGATTTGCCATGAAAACAGTATTAACTTCATAAACAATATGAGAATCTTCTTCCACATCATTATTAATCCACATTTTTTAGACCCATGTTTCTCAACCTCAACAACAAGATGTGTTGGCATGCTGGCCGGGGAATTGTGGAAACTGAAATGCACCCATCTTAAAATTACTGAGATTGAGAAATAGTGTTTTAGAAATTGTGCTGATCATTAACCTCAGCTGTGAATCTCCCAATGCCCTCTTGCTCCAACCCTTTTTAAAAAAGTTTCTTGATATATGGAATGTTCTGAGAAATTAACTGGTTTCCAATAAACATTTTGCAGGCAGTTGGAAGTGGGCCCAGTGAGCCTCAGCCACAAGCTTGGTCTTCATTAAATTAAAGGAAGGCATTCCAGTCCTATTTGTAATTTGGCAGGAATCAAAGCAATCAGGTTTTTCAGAGGGCCATCTTGTGATTTTGTGCTACAATCATTTCTTTTATTTCTGCCAACTATATAGGAGGCGGCATTAGCAAACCTGGGGGGGTTATGCTGGTTGGATTGGAAGGGTATGAATGGAAATACTTGGGTGGGGTGGAGTGGGGGAAATACAATGAAGTGTATAAAATCTTTTGTAGCTTAGACTCTGATATGTGCTATATAAAATGTATTGACTTTCTACTTAATTTATTTCAACACACACACTCACACGTATCTTGCATTTGTCATCTTCTGGGAGTTTTAATTCTGTGGGCCAATAGCATATTCTCTGTTTTTTAAAGATCACTGCCCTACAATCATTCATGCATTCATATCTGTTTTATTATATGCAAAAAAAAACAAGAGCCAGTGATAAATTTGAAAAATGTTTTGTACAGTACAGGGTACATGACAAAATTGTGCCTGATTTTCACATGTGTCTTATGAATTTTTGTTTTTATCCGCATAGAAAAAACATTACAGACCAATACCCACATGTATATTTACCACTTGATGTCATGTATAAATGAACCATCTCATATGCCGCAAATGCTGCATACAAATTTTTCATTTAACCTTTTAAAATTACTTGCCAAAGAGCTGGCTTACATAGTTAATTGCAGTATCATCTGGTTCATATTATGCAAATAGCTTTTGACTGCAAGTTATTTGCTCGATTTTGGACTGCTGACTGCAAATCCCTGCATCTGCAGAAATGCATGGTGGTGGCATAAGCCAGTGTTTATAGACTACTAGTAGATCTGTAGTATCTCATTGACACAGGTGTTAACATCAAGTGACAAGACATGCATGTGTGAACCACTGATGAGTAGAACCAAATATAAAGAAATACAGGTAGTCCTTGAGTTACAACCACAATTGAGCCCATTTATGTTGCTAAGTGAAACATTTGTTAAGTGGGTTTACCCCATTTTATGACTTTTCTTCAGGGGTGGGTTCCACTCACCTTCGCTACCGGTTCTCTTCGTGCACGCGTGCGCGCTAAATTTGCGTGCGTGTGCGAGCGCTACCGCGCATGCGCAGAAAATTAATTTTCAAAAAATCAGCAAAAAAAGCGCTCTGCGCATGCGCAGAACGCTAATTTTGCCGATTTTTTGAAAAAAAGGTAAGTTGGGCCGCGCG
>JANHFM010004491.1:63017-83178 GCA_032468115.1 Grayia smithii
CCTCTTGATGCGGGTGAAGAAGGAGAGTGCAAAAGTTGGCTTGAAACTCAACATTAAGAAAACTAAGATCATGGTATATGGCCCTCTCAATTCCTGGTGAATAGATGGGGAAGAAATGGAGGTAATGACAGGTTTTATTTTCCTGGGCTCCAATATCACTGCAGATGTGGACTGCAGCCAAGAAATTAAAAGATGCTTGCTCTTGGGGAGGAAAACTCTGGCAAATCTAGATAGCTTACTAAAAAGCAGAGACATCACCCTGCCAACAAAAGTGCGTATAGTCAAGGCTATTGTTTTCCCAGTTGCAATGTAGGGCTGTGAAAGTTGGACCATAAGAAAGGCTGAGCACCAAAGAATTGAGGCCTTTGAACTATGTTGCTGGAGAAGACTCCTGCGAGTCCCTTGGACTGTAAGGCGATCAAACCAGTCAGTCTTAGAGGAGATCAACCCTGACTGCTCTTTAGAAGGCCAGATCTTGAAGATGAAACTCAAATGTTTTGGCCACCTAATGAGAAGGAAGGACATGCTGGAGAAGAACCTAATGCTAGGAAAGATTGAGGGGAAAAGAAGAAGACAACAGAGAATGAGATGGCTGGATGGAGTCACTGAAGCAGTAGACGTGAGCTTAAATGGACTCCAGGGATGGTAAAGCCAAGAAGAATGTTGTCCTTAGGGTTGCGATGGGTCAGACATGACTTCGCAACTAACAACACAACAACAAACTCCAATCTTAGAAATAATACTTGAATCCAAATATTTATCTTGTAATTGAATCTTGTATTACTTTTTGTGCATGTTTAATATTTGTAGGTGTATTTTATCCATCTTTGCATTGTTTTGTTCCATATTTCTTTAATGTTTCAATTGAGTTTCATTTTAAAATTAGAGTTGATGCGAAGATGAACGCCCACCCCATTTTAGTGAAGGGGAAAAAAGTTGTGACAACAATGTGTTGTTGCGAGTTTGACACCCATGATCTAGAACCTTTATCTGAGCAGATAGTGGCTTTTATGTGCACATTCATTTTGCTTAATGAGGAGACTCATTCTAACTCAGACTAACATTTGAGAGCATACCTGGATTTGCCCCAGTGCTTCTTATGTTCAGTTTTCAGTGAATGCTTTCCTAGGCTTTTTAGCTATGCACATAGCCCTTAGCAGTTCATCTGTAACTTCCTTCTTCATCCTTCCTCTGTCCTTAAACAAGGTTGGACCCACATATTATCTATGTTAAACTGCCAATATGGAGTTAAGATGTATCATTATGTTTTAAAAATAAAATAGGTACAAGAGTGTGAAATTGAGTAGATTTATAGTGAATACTGAGGTTTGCATCTCCTATATCTGCACCGTAATGATTGAGAATCTGTTCCAATGCATCTGCCATAGTGGGAAGTTTACTGATGCCCCACTCAATACAGAGATTTAATTAGTTCTTGAAATGTTTGCCTTAATTGGTTAATCAAACCTGACCATCTGCCAGGAATGGCATTTGTCATCTAGATTCAGTAACAAATGCTTATAAAGGTTTGGTAAAAAGTTCATTGTTTGTTTCTGTAGTGAGCAATATTATAAAGAGTAGAGTTACCTCTTGTACTTTATATGCATAATCTGTGTACTTATTTTTTATGAATGTGTGTTTTATCTGCAAAATGCAGATAGTATGAACTTTAATTACAGAACATGACTATTAACAGTTTGTGACAGAAATTAATCAACTCCCTGATGAGAGTTAAAAAAACAGTAATCCCTAATTATACAAAAATTTGGCAAATTTTAATACATGGTTGAACAAGGCTGGTTTCTTAAAAAGTTCTGCTTTAGAAATCTGCCTTGGTGGCTATAAATAGTTGATTTGCTTTTCTCTTAGCAAAGAGCCAAGAGTTAGCATTTTAGACTGAAGTATTAACCATTGCTAATCACAATTTCAATCTTTCTTGCAGGCTGCTGATTTGAGTAAACCAATAGATAAAAGAATATACAAAGGAACGCAACCTACATGTCATGACTTCAATCACTTAACAGCCACAGCAGAAAGTGTTTCTCTTCTAGTGGGCTTCTCTGCAGGACAGGTGCAGCTAATAGATCCTATTAAAAAAGAAACTAGCAAGTTATTTAACGAAGAAGTAAGTGAATGTTAATCTTGATGCATGCAAATGTGCTTGCATTCTTTATAACATTTTCTTCATGTGTGGCATAATTATTTTTTACTTGAAAACAATATCCTGGTGAATATTGAATAGGACAATGTATATTTATAGTACTAATGCAAAATGGATATATTGGCTTTTTCTTCCAGCCATTCCTCCAGTCTCCTATCCTTACAATAAAAAATGCAAGTGTACTATGCTAAGGTAGATAAAGGTATACTGCACTTCAATTGTAGTCAGTTTTATACCAGTGACAATTATTCCTCTATCTTAAAGCTGTATTGTTCCCCAGTTTTAATTAGCATTCCATATGCTTCATTGAATTTGCTAAGATAGTTTGTAATTATGGATAGAAATCTGTTGCAGACTAAATAATAATAATAAAATGATATGTGCAGAAAGCTTACATGAATGAGTGTTTTTAGGAATTTTTTTTTTGCTTTTTTTAATGCTATGAAAAAGAAATCTTGGCATGACCAATGTTTTTCATGTTCAGATAAAAATAGGGTAGGTTTAGCTATTAGATTGTTGTTCATCTATGGAATCCTGTCCGTGAATAGTAATCTTTTGACAGACAATTCTTCTCATTCAAACTATTTCTCAATTATTACAAATCCATCAAAACAGATAGGGTATAGGCTGGGGAGAAGAAGAGAAGGGAAATTCATGTCACATAGTTTTGTGAAAGGAAAGGATAGAGGAAAGATTTTGGTTTCTTTTTGCTTTGGTTCCTTAGGGAACTTTTTAGAGACTTCAGGTAGGAAATAATCTTTCAGTGAGGTTAGAGCCAAGATGCTACTTTTTCTCACAATTGTGAAAAACTAAAACAATCTTTTCATTCTATAAAAAAGCACCATAGAAATTGAAAGAATGAAAATCAATGTATGTTTTCTAAGAAATTACAACTTATGCTAGCTTTCATAGCCCAAAATCCCATACAATTTTTTTAAACACCTTCTTCTCCCCTCTATCACCATTATCTATTTGCTGATTTTCTTTTATTCAAAAAAAATTATAGCAGGGAGTCTTGCAGTTTGTATATCAGTTTATCTGCTGGACTATAATTCAAGACTGTCTTCCCAAAGGTTTCAGTACAGCTTTTCCTTTAACTCACAATCAGCACCAAAAATTGTAACTCCTGAGGAGGAGAAACTAGCATTTTTGCCACCTACTTACTCATCTATAAATATAGCCTATTTATTTCCAGTTGTACAATAAAACACAACATTCTCATGCTGTCTATTCTAAATAGAAAATAATGAAAGAAAGAAAATGCCGAGATGGAATTATTCTATTTCATGCTTCTCTAAATATTTTACAACAGCTATATAAATTAATCCAAGTATATCAAAACTTGAATAATTCTAAATGCATGGAGGCAGTAGTTTTATTGGAACCAGTTTAAGTTGTATGAAATCATTTCAGGATTTTTAACTTCAAAACCTTTTCATAAGGGAAGTTGGTTAAAGTTGAAATGGTAGGGGGATGATTTTGGAACTGAAATTATGTTACTGGTAATTTACATTGTTAGGTGTAATGGGGAGCCTCAGAGTTACAGATTTTTGATTATAATTAAAATTTTCTATCCTAACTGGTGAGAAAATGGCACAAGGATATGTTTTCCAATTCTTTATTTTTACTTTTATTTTAATTAATTCTTCACTTTATTCTTCAGTCATCTTATGATAAAGAGATCTTAAAGTTCAAGTGTTGGTAATATTTAAAATAATTTTGTACAACTTCAGAGCATTGCTTCAGTGAATTTTGGTATTTTTTTTCCATGGAAGAAGGCTTTGTTGCTTTCACTATGGCACTTCTTTGTTAAGAGCTCCAGAATACACTATGAAATTTATATCCCGGTTAAAACCAATATGATATTATTTTGGAGAAAGAAGTAATTTTATTATTTTTAGCTGCCTTTAAAAATTGTTAATGCTGATATGACTTGAAATGAATAATGAATTGAATACTGTAACAGTTTAAAAAATATTGGAAAATCTAGTACATAGGTTCAAAATCAAGGAAGGAGGGGGAGAGGAGGGGAGAGAGGCTTTGAGTGTCTACAATATCATTTCAGATTTAAAAAACCCTACATCTAAGTCAGAATTTAGTTGATTAGTATTTTTTCTTTGGAATATGTGTAATTTTCTGAGCCTGATTTTATACTGAAAATGTTAATGACAAATCTGGCTGGTTATTATATTCACATTTATAAGAAAGATATTCTTTTAACTTAACTTCAATACCATTCAAAGTCATAATGAGTTGTCTTCAAGAAGAAATATGTATTTTTGATAAAGAATTAATATTACATGAACAATGCAGACCTGTGATAACTATATTTTTCTTTTGTTTTTCAGAGACTAATAGACAAGTCCAGAGTAACTTGTGTAAAATGGGTGCCTGGTTCAGAAAGTCTCTTCCTAGTAGCTCATTCCAGTGGCAATATGTACTTATATAATGTGGAACACAACTGTGGTACCACAGCTCCACACTATCAGCTACTTAAACAAGGAGAAAGTTTTGCAGTCCATACGTGCAAAAGTAAATCTACACGAAATCCTTTACTTAAATGGACAGTAGGTGAAGGTGCCCTAAATGAATTTGGTTTTTCTCCAGATGGAAAATTCTTGGCATGTGTAAGTCAGGATGGCTTTCTTCGTGTATTTAACTTTGATTCAGTTGAGTTGCATGGTACAATGAAAAGCTACTTTGGAGGACTGCTATGTGCATGTTGGAGTCCAGATGGAAAATATATTGTAACAGGTGGAGAGGATGATTTGGTGACTGTCTGGTCTTTTGTGGACTGTCGAGTGATAGCTAGAGGCCATGGGCACAAATCATGGGTCAGTGTTGTGGCCTTTGATCCATATACAACCAGTGTAGAAGAAAATGATCCAATGGAATTCAGCGGCAGCGACGAGGACTTCCAAGACCTCCTCCATTTTGGACGAGATCGAGCAAATAGTACGCAGTCAAGATTATCAAAAAGGAACTCTACAGAGAGTCGCCCAGTAAGTGTAACGTATAGGTTTGGCTCAGTAGGTCAGGACACACAGCTATGTTTATGGGACCTAACAGAAGACATCCTCTTCCCACACCAGCCCCTCTCAAGAGCAAGGACACATACAAATGTCATGACTGCCACAAGTCCTCCCACAGGAAGTGGTGGAGCTAACCCAGGAAGTAATGGAAATAGCATCACAACACCTGGAAACTCTGTACCACCTCCTCTTCCACGTTCCAATAGCCTTCCACATTCTGCCGTTTCCAATTCTGGCAGCAAAAGCAGTGTCATGGATGGTGCCATTGCCTCTGGTGTTAGTAAGTTTGCAACCTTATCATTACATGACCGGAAGGAAAAACACCATGAAAAAGATCATAAGCGAAATCATAGTATGGGACATATATCTAGTAAGAGCAGTGACAAACTGAATCTAGTTACTAAAATCAAAACAGACCCAGCAAAAACTTTGGGAACGCCTCTGTGCCCCAGAATGGAAGATGTTCCTTTGTTAGAGCCTCTTATCTGTAAAAAGATAGCACATGAAAGACTGACTGTGTTAATTTTTCTTGAAGACTGTATAGTCACTGCTTGTCAGGAGGGATTTATTTGCACATGGGCAAGGCCTGGTAAAGTGGTAAGTTTTAATCCTTAATGCTGCATCAAAGAAATAGAACTTGAATAGGTAGTTTTTTTTCTCAAAACATAAGTGAATGTTGAATATAAACAATCTTTACGCTTAATGTAAAAATTATTTCCTCAGAGCCATACTTTTGGATACTGCATGCCGTATTTCTGAACAATTTGAAGTGTCTGGCCTAGGTGGAGTCCTTTTGAAATACAGTTGCCTTCCAGCCAGAGGTGTGTTGTGTATCCAAAGTGTTAGTGATAGGTTTCTTATATTTTCAAAACTATTTTTATATGAACATAATTGAAACAAATCTAAATTACTGAGGGTAAAGTTGCAAGGGCATTCAGGAATATAGCTTACCTAGACTGTAATTTGATCTAGCGTGACGTTTGGGACAGCTGAATTTCAAATAGTTAACTAATAGGAGTCAATAAACAGGATATATTCTCACTTTTTTTGAAAGCTATTCATAGTGATGGGTTTTTAATTTTACAGTGATCAGGATAATTTATAGTGTCTCCATTTAAAATTTGAATAAACTGATATTAAATATGCATTGTAATATTCTTGACTTTTAATATCAACTTCTTCAAGTATTTTTGTGTGTAAGATCACAAAAGTCCCTTAGCAGAATGTATCCCCATCCCATAATTTTCCTCGTCACTTCAGATTATTTTCATGTTAACAGTATTTTTAACTCAAGCATTGTTCGTTAAATACATAGGCTTAAATCTGGCAGTGGTAATCTTTGATTTCATATTTAACAAAATTAGCTATTTAAATTTTTAGCACTTTACGCTAATAAAGGTTGACTTCAATGTTTATTGGCAATTTGAAGGCTGTAGCTAAGATTTTTTTAAAAACTTGAGGTGATTTCTGTGCACTCACTTGGCCATCCTGGGCTCAGTCTCCACAAACTATGATTCCTTAGGTAGCCACGTATAAGGCTTTGGGGAAATCTTTTGTTATTTAGTCCAACACAATAGAGCTGGAGCTAGAATCAGAACTAGCACAATCTCATTTGCAAGCTAGAGAAAATGATATCTGAAATGGCTGGCCGTTGACTTTTTTAGAGATGTAGCATGGGGCGCTTTTAAAACATCTTCCAGAGAATAAGCCATGAAGTACTTGACAGTTGTCAATTCCTGGAGTGAACAGACTTCAGAAAATTATTGCAAGTGGAGTTCTTCCAATAGAAATCAAAGCCTATTGGGACTTACAGTTTCATTATTGCTCTGTAATGTGTAATAAAATTTTATTCGTTAAATTCTCAGCAAACATGCTCTGATATGTGGTCTTTCCTGTATGCCTTATCTTGGATAGACAATCTAAAAATGTGACATTATTTTCATGTGGGTGAGAGAAACAAATTACGAGGATAAAATCTCACACTTCATTTCTGTTAAGATAATTTCCATCTTAGTCTATGCAGGGCCCAAAGAAAGCTGATAGTGATTTTGCAGATGTGTGTTGATGAAATTGGAAATTATTGCCCCTCTGTTTAATGTACCAGAGATTCCAAAGTAATTTAACACTGGTTCTTAGGATGCTTCCATTTTTATTAGATCGAGATTCTTAAAGGAGCTGAAGTGAACTAATTAATACAACTTGCATGTAGCAACAGTTTAATTTGGAGGACATTTCAAATATTTCAGAGATAGAGTATGCAGTATCAAAAGCTAGGATTTCTATATTTGGCAAATGCAGAAATCTTTAAGGTAAGTTTCATGCTGATAGTATTCATGAGGTCTCTGAAAACTAATATTGCACACTGTTGTAAATGCCATTTTATTTGGGATGCATTTACTTAGGATGGGTTTCTTATTGCTGTTGTTGTTATTCTTTATTTTGCAGTTGGTGAGCTTTCTTAGCTGGCCTAAACTAGCAAATTAGGTGATATGTTTACAGGGTTCTGGCCAGGGTGGTCATTGTAACAGAAACCTTGCTTTTTGTTTTATAGGAGAGCACTTAATTAAACTCTATGCCTATTTAATTAATCTTCAGAACAATGGTAACATATTTCTTCCCCAGGGTTAAACACTGCCTATATATCCTAGGTTTATTCCCTTTAGCTTCATTTTAAAGTCTCTAAAGCTGCTGTATTCCTGTACTGTTATTTGTTCAGAATGATCCTAGCATATAGTTTCCACTCATTCATTTTCTGCTGCTAAAATTGTTTTCTGCCTTTATCAGAAGAGTTCAGTTGGATAAAAGGGTCACAAACCTCCAGGTTGAGGAAAAAGACTCAATCAATTTTGCAGTTTGAATCTTCATTGCTACTGAACCAGACTTTTCTGTCCCCGTCCCACATCACCGTCCTCCTTTGCCAGACTAGTGCAGCAAGGATAGCAAAAGAACAGGTTAGAATATTTATTCATTAGAATAAACTGCTTTGGTCTGGCTGCTTTCTGCCTTGGCTGAAGTATCTAATTATGGTTTCAGTATCGGGAACCCATAAGTTAGAAAGAAACACTGTCAGATTGGAGTAAGAAGATTTACACTACAGCCTTAGGTTTTCTTACCCTACATTCGCATGTTTTGAGCTTCCTCATGTCCTTCCTTTTTCAAAATACAGTTTAGATACATGTTAAAATGTAACATATTGTGTTCAATAAAAACACAGTAAAGTCATGTTGCACATAAAAGCAACATTTTAGAACTCTGCTGATTTATGGGAAAGCTGCCTATTCTACTGGCATTTTCTCAGTAATGCTTTGTAAAAAAAATGTTGCATTACTAAGAAAGTTAAGTTGCTCATGAATCTTTCGACCAATTCCTTGCTTGTTAGTCTGGCAGAGACAGCAAGAATTTTCTTGGATTTTTTTTGTGATGTTAGTCACACCTAGATTTCTATCAGGTATTGCCTTCATTGACAGATTTTAGCCAACATGATTATTAACCACTTGTAATTTTCAGAAAACTTGCAGCTATTTATCGTAGCATATTCTTAGTATAATTTGACTAACCATAAAGGTTGAATTGAATGAACTGGCAGCATATACCCTGGCAAAGTAAATGTGTTACCAATTTATATATCCATATTAAATTTCCAACATTTATTTGAACCATGTTGTACAAGAAAAAAAATAGATCTAAATTGTAGAACATTTTCCAATAAGCAGCAACTGTAGTACAGCATCATTATTTAACTTAATTCTGTGCTAAAATATTGTACAGCTATTTTGTGATGCTATATTGGAGTGTGATAAACTGCATTTGAAACAAAATTTTCATTGGCAAAATGGTTTTATTGAATGGAAATATAAAATGCTGTGGAAAGCTACGATTGGCATAATGCTAGATTTAATGATTTAAACAGGATCTGGGGATTCCTTGAAAAGTTCTTATTTATAATTATTGGGATGAATTAATATGAGTTAATGATACCCAGTCAAAAATTAGCCAGTTCCTTCTGTGAAGCCAAAAAAGAGTAATTGCCTCCATGTGGTTATCCAAATTAGAAAGAAAAGAGTCATTCTAAAACATTTCAGAAATGCTTGATTTTTTGGAACTAAGTAATGTACTTGAACAAACCATGTATGTTTCCCTTCCATCACTTTAAAGCTACTAAAGAATAACTGCTGGCCTGCATTATGTTGAAAGAAAGAAAACCAGCTAATTTATTGTCACATAACTTGTATAAAGTTTAAAAGCAAGATTTTTCCCTGCATTTATGAAATCTGTATACATGAATTTGTTAAGACTGACACGTTAGGTTATACTGTACAAAATTGTAATGATATAGTGAAAATCAACAGTAAATTCATATGTATTTTCTTTATAAACGTCCATCTGATTTCTTGGCAATTTAAATAAATTTCATAAGAGCCTTTCTAACATAAATTGTTAAACTAAATTGACTGTTGCAATAATAATGAAGCTTTAATAAGTATTGTTCATATATTTATAATTTTTAAAAATCATGTTTGTTTCATACTGCTTATTTTTTAGCATTTTATGTCACTGTTTCAGCTGAAGAACCCTACTAAATACTTGACGTTACAACTTACCGGGGTTGTCCTCTGTATACTGACATTAAATAAAAAATGAGACTGAATTGTAAAATATAGTTAACTGTCAGTAGTGCTTCTCATGCCTGAAGTTGCAATGTTGTTTTGCCACAGCTGATACTTCACTAAATGCAACAGGCGGCTTTCTGAAAAACTGGCCACTGTAACTGCTGCTTCTGTAACTGCGGTTTTTATAAATGAGCCTAAATGAATGATACAATCTCTTTGAGTATTTCATACCCATCTCAAATGTTGGTTTCAGTTCTTTTATCATATTAATATGTATATCCTGTTCACTTATTATTAATTGAAGGTGCACCTGATACATTGGTATTTCCAGTTTGAATGACAGAACCATGGGGTGAAGAAGGTTATCTAAATCTTCTAAATATCTATCGAAATGAAAAAATGATATCTTCTGGATTCTATAGGAGCTCTTTTATTTATCAACTGTGTTAGTTAAACAGTATGAGTTGCTTATCAGAATTAGGTGCATAAACAGGCAGTCCAAAACTTAATTAGGCAGAATCCTTAGTATGTATCAATTTTCATATAGATTGCTGACATTGCTAGATGTTGCTGACCAATTGCTTTCATTGGATTGCTTTAATCATTTTGGAAAATAAGGTGTGTTTTCAAGGTGGTACTTTAAAACTGAAGTTCCAAGTTTTTCATCTAACACATTAATTTTATTAATAATTTATGTGGAGTACGTAATTCTCTTCACTATTGTGTTACAGTATAAATACTACAAGGCACTATTTAAAAGGCACAGATAAATAAAACAATTTCTTCCTGCTGACATAGAACACTAATACTAGATGGGACATTGGTTTAGCTTGTCACAATAGTAAAATTTATCTTGTGCTTACACTCTAACTATATCTTTCATATATAAGGCAATAGAGATGGTTTGTGAAGATTATTTAGATTAATATTAAAATAAATTGGACTGTTTGAAAATTTGAAAATTAAGAAAGCCATAGAGCTTTCAGAGCTGACAATGTGGAAAAACGCACACTTTGCAAATACTGTGACTGCCCCTTGGGAGTATGCTGCATTGTCCTAAATTAAATGCTATGTGGTGATACGCTGTGTGTAAATTGTATTTACCATATAAGTGTGATTGCCGTGATATTATAAAACACAGGTCTAGTCATATGGGATTAGACCTTTTAAAAGTGACCCAACAGTTACCCAACTTATGAATTAAACACTTGCAGTTAATTACTTTTAGGAGTGGAATTTTTATGCAGAACCTGATGTTTTGTTTAACATTAAATAAAATGAGTCCCCTGATGTTAAACAAAATGAATCCTCTAATTTTAGAGCAAATTAATCTTGTTCTTTTGTTCTTATATGTTGTTAAACTTCATCTATATCCTTATTTGTGTGTGTAGAGAGCGACCCACCTTATTTGCATAATATTTTGTCAAAATCTTGCTTCTTCAACTGGAATATTTATTTGACCAAGAAAATTACTTGATTTATTCATGACACTGCATGCATGCATTTATTTGTTAATCAATCAATTTATACTTGTTTTTTAAAAAATATGCTTGATTTAAAAAGTATTATTGAATTGTAACATTCTTTTTATGAAGATAAATTATGAAAAATGCTTTGATAAAGAAGTATATATGAAAAAATAGATTCAGAAAATATTATCTCTTAAAATTAGTTCCATCCTTAAGAGAATGTGCCCTTCCCTTTCACAGGTAAAAAAGCATCTTACTTTCCCTCTGCCGTGCATAAAAATGAAGTCATTTAACAAAAGAAAGTTGTGCTAATGAAAAATAATTATGTTCCCTCTGGTAAGGATCTCGAAAACATTTTAGTGTATTTAGCATGCACAGTAAATACTAAATTCATTTCTAATCTATATTTTAAGCATGCCAGGCCACTGTATGCTCACTTACAGCCCACCTATGTGCACCAGGAAATGCTCAGCTGAAAAAAAAATTAAGCTAACTTTAGCTGAAGTAGTTATCAAGGAGACTATGATGATTCACATTTCTGTATTTTTGGTCCTTTTTCAGTAAACTAGAGGAGAGGATATTTTTACAACCTCTAGTGAGTGGGATTTGTTTAATCTTCCATGGTAAATATTTTACCAGAATCAGAAGACAAAATCCAGTATAGTTAACCAATTCAAAATGTTTTTAATTTCATCCTTATAATTGCCAGCTTCAGTGCTTTGTTCAAGTTCTGTGTACAACTTTGAAGACTAATTCACATTCCCAGAATAGAAATGTTTATAAGGAAGTTGAATCTTTGATGTTGAGTTGTAATTCTAAATAGAGATAGTTGGAACTTCTTATCAAGATTGCTGTTATAAATTATGAGTATCCAGAATGCTATTCCTGCTTCAGTTTTCTTTGAGATTACAGTCACTCCTTGTTTAGCGCTACTTCATTTAGAAAGCTTTCACAAATGGTAGTGTTGGTAGTAATTTCTTTAAAAAAGTTGTTTTCTGCCCAATTACAACCAAATTTCTGTGCCTGATAATGCCAGAATGTGAGTAATGCTGCATTGCTGCACAGAAAAACTTTATTTAAATGAAATGGTAGCACCCTACAATTGTTGCAGCATCTTCATTGTCAATCAAGTGGATTATTTAACAACCATTTGGCTTCTAATTTAAAGAACAAATTAGAGTCACTAAACAAGGAGAAAATGTAGTAGCATCTGTTGATAGCTGTATGGTAAATAATATGTTTGAAACAATGAATCTAAAATTGATGTTCAAGTATTTTTCTGATTTTTCATGGACCTGTGTTTTCAGCTGAATGGAACTAAGATTTCCTCTGGCTTGTTTGGAACTTAATGATCTTTTAAATTTGTTTTTAAACATGTTTTACAATAAATAGTCTTATTCTCTGAAAAAACGTAAGATTTTAACCAGATCTAGGTAAACAACCAAAAAGATTATAGGTATTTGCATAGCATTTGCAGAAATATATGTTTAGAAAATTTAAAAATAGGGAAAAGGAAACTAGGAAGTTATTTGCAGAAAGATTGTGCAATTATTATTATTTTGATACTTGTAAGCTATTTTTTACTACTTTATGAGCATATGCGGTTTAGAATAATAAGGATCCTGCTGTTTGTTATACTTATTAAAGTCTTGAAATAATAGTTTTAAGTAACTTAAAAATACCACAAATGAAAGGTAGAATGTTAAGTTGCTCTTGGTAGAGGTATTAAACATGTCTTATTTGAGAAAATAGGGAAATAATACAATTACATTGTTATTATATCTGAGATCAAGAAATTTGGAGATAAATTTCTTAATTGCACAGTAATGTCTATTTCTCACAAGACTGAATTGTCTGTTAGCACTGATTTTATTTTGGAGAGGGAGCTTGGAAAAGTCATTAAAGTACTTAGCAGATTAACCGAGATTGCATCTGTTTGCACATTTACTTATTTTTCATTTCTTCTCATGAATTCTTGCTATACTTTTTTTTAAAAAAGTGAGTTGATTCTTACTGACACCTTTTCCCATGTTTAAATATTAGTACTGTATTGAGACTAAAGTTCCATGCTGAATTGCTAATGTATCAGGCAAAGTAATATTGTATATTACAAAGAATGCCTAGCAGAATAATTATTTGTTTCTGGCCGTAAAATATATAGGATGCTCTAAATCAGTTTATCTTTTTTTGCTGGCTTCTACCAGAAATAGCATCTTAGTTAAAAATAGGTGCTAGATCTTTGGTGTATGAAAGTGTTGAAACAGATTCTGTTGGCTTACCTTGTTTAGGGCAAGTGTTCATTGTAGAACTTTCTGGGTTCAAAAACATGCTTGTTTCTTAGCATTTTATCATTATTGGGAGAAAATAAGAAAGAGCTCCTGTAGATTCCAAAGATGTAATTAATTCTATATTAGAAGTGGACTTTAAAGTTGAGTGTGACCAACTGTAGCTGTGTGATACAAACTTAAGAAAAATATCTGGAAAGTCTATATTTTAGATTATGAAGGATTGCTACCCACCATCCTCAAACATTTAAAGCTTTCTTTGATATTACACAGTTTGCAGAATTGTGAAATGTCAGAGGTTTGTGTGCATATCAGACATTTATCTCTTGCTCATATTTTTAAACCTCTGTTGTCAACTTCAAGAATCAGTTTCTGATCACAAAAACTATGGCTTATTAAGCCATAAACTAAAGACAAAATCAAATGTTAGAGGAAAATATGACACATTAGTTGCTTAAAAATTAGTAGACTGCAACTACAGTTCACATCAAATTTGGGGCAGAGTTGCTCATTATGTTTCATTCATGGAGGGGCATTCTTCACTAAAATGGCTCATATACTTGAGATTTTCTATGTAATGTCTGAATGAATTACATATCTGCTGAGGAAAAACAGAACATCTGTCAGGTGAATAGACAAAACCAGAAATGTTTACCTTCCTCATCTAACAAAAAAATTAAATAGATTGAAGCATCTGTTTCTGTCCAAAGAATACATAAATTGGCTGAGAATCTTCAAATTGCTATTTCAGGCATCAGATTGGAAACCCATTCATTAATAAAAATCTCAGTCTGGTAAAAATTGCTTATGAGTAATTGTATTTTATGGGTACAAACTATAAACTGTAAGGAGTATAAATAATCTGAAAGGCAAATTACATCAGCAAATGACTAATTTTTCCCAGCAAATGGCTCATAATGCAGACACATTTGTAGTTCATTTTCTTTTCTTAATATTATAAGATAAATCCATAACAGAAACTATTCTGTGCAGCTTTATCTCATTTTCTGCATAAAGAAACCGAAGTGTTCTACAATTCTGATAAACTCAACAGCATGAAATATGTATTTTAAGAGATTCCTGTGAGATGTATGAGGATATTTCTGAAGCCAGCTTGGGAAAACTTGCAGCAGTTTTCATGATGCTGTAAGACTTCTTGCTTGTCATACCAGACTACAACTTGTTATTGCCTTGATCTTCTTTTCACGTCCTAAATCTTGGAATTTGTGTTGTTATATCCAAGTAGAGTTATTCACTAACATTTTTGAACAATGTGATCTAAAATTATAAATTGAGTATGCAAATATTCTGCAAGAAAAATCTGCAAACATAAGTGTTTAGCAAAGTAAATGTTGCATTCTCTTGCTGGATTAATGTAAACTGCTTTGTTTGCAGGGTGTTTTGCCATCCCAAAACCAGGCCAATTCTCCAAGTGGAACTGTAGTATAGCCATCACACTCCTCCTAGCAAACCTTTGAACACAGAACAAGAAGTAATGACAATGGAACCAGGAGCTGCTGTTCAGCCAGAGAGCATCACAAATTCTTAAAAGGCAGAGTGTTATGTGAATCACATAGTGTGTTACAAAATAATTCTGTAATGAGTTATATTTTTACATCTAATACTTTGAGGCTGCTCACCTAAGGAAGAATTTTACTTTAAAATGCTTCTTTTGGTGCTACAATTAAAAATCACAATTGCTTTATATTTCTCAATGTAATTTAATCACATACCTACATTCACACACATTTACATGTGTAAAATAAAATGTTTCTTAAATCCAAGTAAGTTTAATGGTGTTATAAATTAGAATATTACTGTTGAGTTTTTTTTCTTTGCACTGCTTTTTTAAAATCGGAGATGGTTAACCTGAAAAGCTCTCATGGGAAATTAAAGTCATTACTTTCTGGCTTCACAAATGTAATTCAGGAAGATGGATGCTACAATCATAGGTTTTTCTAAAAAAGATTGTTTGCACTTAAATAGCGTAATGCTAGTGGATAATTACTTTTAAAATGGGTGTTTGGGCACCCTCTAAAGTTATGTTATAAAGAAACAAATCCTTTGTATCAAACATTTTATTTTAATAATGTTTCAACTACAGTCAATCTGTATTATATATGTAAATAATGTAATTCAGTGATTGGGGAAATCATTACACTAGTAATTTTAATCATTTAAGGAAGTGATATTTCTAATTCAGAAAATACATATTAAACTATCTTGAATATGCAGTTTTGTTTACTTTCTGTTTAAATCACCTTTGATGTAACTTTTTGAATGTAATATTTTTGGTATGGACATGATTTAAATTCTTGTAGAAGATGTTATTTCTGAAAACACTCAGGTCAGATTTAGAAGTTATTGAACTGGGCTTTTTATTAGTAGGTATTTTCCTGCACTTTATTCTAAATGGCTTTTCCTCAATACAGTTTAGAACACTACAAAGTTCTTAAACCTAGTTTTTAAAATATATGTTAATTACCGGTGTTAGTCACCATTTTCATGCATTGGGAAACTATAATATCTGTTAATGTGATGAGTAACACTAAAATGTTTATTTAAAATTATTGTAACAACAATAGGTTGCCACTGTAGAATAATGTGCCAAAGTACATAGTTCTCCTGTTTCAATGAAAAGTGGATGCCTTGTTGGAGGATAAATATGAGAGTCTGCATAATTAAATTGCTGCTTGGTTAGTTCTATTAAACTAATTTTGAACACACTGAAATCTGAAGAATCCCCTTCAGTTTTTTTTTTTCCTTGAAGAAAATACTGTCTGCTTGATAGTGGAATTATGCGGCTGAGGATTCCTCTCTGGAGATCAGATCAAGAGGCAGAAATTCCCAGATTCTTGTCAAAGTAGTATCAGCATTTCAGCCATTGTGAAGCAAGCCCTGCCCCTTTCTTGTAGGCCTGGAGCCTCAGGATGCACATAGAAAAAGAAGCACAGCTTGCATTGCAACCATTCAGTGCTGCTTTCTTCACATCCTTCCCGCCCCGACCCCCAGCTCTATCAAAAGTCCTGATTTTTGGGTTTTCTTTTTTTTTCTTGGACTGAGATGTTGCAGAGGTATTTCCCTCTTTATCCCCATGCCAATCTTATTTGATGGAAGTTCTGAAGCAGAAGAACTGGGGAAGCAAAGAGCTTATTTGAATTCTTGTGGTTGCAACATAGTCTCATTTTCTGGCTATGGAAAAAAAATGCTGAGTGCTAAAGACTACAATTCAGAGACCATTTTTTTGATAAACAATGCTTCAAGGTTGTAGATTTTATGTATATGAATGTTTGTGCAGATAATCCTGCTATTTGCTGGATTTCCACAGTTCCATTTTTAACACTGATCTGCACACTCTTTGAAAAAGAGTTTCAGTAGTGTTTGCAATGCATTACTATTCATTGGGCTGCATATAAACCCTTCTGACATACTCCAAAGTGTGTTTGGGCTTATAGTAAATACTTTCAAAATTAGTTCGAAATAACTAAATAGTGCCAGGCTATTTTTGATTGCATAATGCAAACTGTTAGTGAAAGCAAAATAAAAGTGCCATTTTAACTACTGTGCATTGGCATGTTTAAGATTTTAGGCAAGACATTTTTATGCCTTATCAACAAACCATAGCTTGCTTCACACTTTGATAAGCCTTAAACATGAATTATATATTATAATGGCTGGATTCATACATCATGCTAAGCCAAAACTACATAAGCCATATTATGGCTCAGCACAGTGTGTGAACCAGCTGCTTAAAACCCAAAATTTGGATTTAACTGTGAACACAATGTTTCTCTCCACAGAAGGCATTTCATCCTGTGGAGGCAGAAGGGGCTGCTTTTGCCGAGTCTGTCTCTGCAAAAATGTATTTGGGGGAGGGCAGTCATCACAGAATTGCTTCTTCCCTTTCTGCCGCTGTGAGCCAACTCTGGAAATCGGTATGTATAATTATACTTTTAGAAGCAAGAAACACTAAGTGGTTCAACCAAACCATCTTCTTTAGAAATAAAAATAATAATAAAAAAATAATCATAATTCTGTAGTAAAAGTGTTGCGGAACTAGAAAGCAGGGGAAAAAAACCCAGGCTTTAAAAACAGTTAATAATACTGAGATCTAAGGAGCACAAAATGCAGAGAATCAATTTTTTAAGTCTAAACACGTGTCAAGTAATCCCTCAGAAAATTTTTGTGTATGGCGAGAGTGGAAGTCCCTTGCCTGTGCTTACCCAATTCTGAAAAAGTCCTCACTTTTGGAAAACAAGTACAAAATTACAGAATTTATAAAATAAAATAGTCTAGCTTGTCAAGTATCTGGGTAGACTTCTAGATAGTGCTATGCTAAAGCATTAAAAAGCTGAACAAGAACATTTGGGGAAACTTCTCACATGCATGACACACTCAAGCGGTTGTGCAGGTCTTTGTGCTACCATTTCTTGATTAGGAAGTTACATGCAGCCATCTTTCTTTGCAATTATAAAATCTACAAGCTTTTTAAAAAAATTTCCAAAGCTGAAATTGACCAACATGCTAATCTTTTAACTATTTTTAGTGTTTGATCTCATGCAATTCAAAAGTACTTACATTGTACTGTATTACAAGTTATTAATTCAACTTATGAACAGAAGTTGCCTTATTGTCAAATATCTAAGCATACCTAAAAACCATATATGTTCTGAATTTTCCCCTTTTGTTTCCAAAATTGTCAAGTAATTTGTCTTCAACATATGTTAATGGGAGATGAATCTCAGACTTAGTTTCCAATGAAATACAATGTGCTTCTGATTATGCATATATGTAGAGAATAATGTGAGAATATAATGTATAAGGGTTTTTATTGTTTAAGGGAAAAAATCATAAAGTATATTATTCTATCAAATCCGACTTCTTCATATTGGGTGTATTTAGCCTGGTATTGCCTCTGGGATATTAAACAGAAAGATTTTGTCATCACCTGTGAGAGATTGCACATGACTGTCAACAGGCAAAATCTGTTCTTGAGCACTTCCTTCTTGAGTGCTCTTAAGAGTAAACATCTCCATGTTTTTGGCTATTTGAAAAGAGTTTCAGACATCTAAAGACGAAGTAGCTGCTTAACACATAATCTGAATCATTATTTTAGACGTTTGTAAATTGACTAGAGATTCTATAGTATTTCAACTCTTTAATCAAATCAGAATGCACTTTATTCAATACTGTAGGTGCCTTGTTTTAAATTACAAGATCCTAGAATAAACTTCTAATGTTCTGGATATGACTAAAGCCAGTAACTGCATGAAATAATGCTTATGCATTATGAACATAAACATTCTTAAAGGAAAATTTTCCATCCTTGTTTAGCACAGTACCACGGCTTGTTTGGAACCAGGCCATGCAAGCACTGGGTGAGTGTGTGTGCGAAGCTCCACCTGCATGAATAGTGGATATTCACATGTGTGGACACACAAAAATCTCCATTTGTGCGAGTGGCAGGCACATATGCATACCTGCTGCTGACACAGAATCATCCCCTCTTCCCCCCTACCAGTCCGCCATGCTGGAAAGGTTGGGAACCACTGTTTTAATATTTATAGATTATAGATTATATATATCCAGATTATATTTGAGAATTTTACTCAGAATTTGCTGCTGGACAGTTTTTTGGGACAGGGAATGAATAATGGAGTTGAAAGGGACCTTGGTGATACTGTCCAACCCACTGCTCAAGCAGGAAACCCTATACCATTTCAGACAAATGGATGTTCAGTCTCTTCTTAAAAATGTCCCATGTTGGAACACCACAACTTCTGAAGACAAGGGGTTCCACTGATTTATTGTTCTGTCAGGAAATTTCTCCTTGGGTTTCTTCTCTCCTTGATTAGTTCCATCTATTGCTTCTTGTCCTACCTTCAGGTACTTTGTGGAAGCCCCTTAAACATTGGAACACTGCTATCGTATCACCCCTAGTCCTTTTCATTAAATTAGATATACTAAATTCCTGCAACCATTCTTTATATGGTTTAGCCTCCAGTCCACTCAGCATCTTTATTGCTCTTTTCAGAGTCTCAACATCATTTTATATCATGGCAACTAAAACTAGATACAATATTCATCCAGTTACAAAAATGCAGATGCAAAAAATAATGCTCTTCAAATTCTAAATTTAAATTAAGTTATTATCCTTCCCAAAAGAAAACCTTATCCTGAAAACTTGAATGATTCTGTGAAATAATATGAAAATTCTTCAAAAAAAATCTCAATCCTTCCATAGTTTGGTTTGTACAGAAATATAAATAATGGCAAGATTACATTCAACCAACTTATCCTGACTACTGAATCCTCAAGCAAATGATTGCCTTCATATAGGAAGAAAAATACTGCAGTTTTAGGACTTGCTTTATGTATTACACAATTGCATTTGTGTTCTTTTTGTGACTTCAGCAAACTTTACCATTGTGGTTTCCCTCCTCAAAGATATAGTCCAGTCTTAGCTATCTTTTTGCCACTTTATTGAAGCATTGCTATTTGGCTGTTATTTAAGGTGCAACTGTTAAACAGTATCAATATTTTTTACTCTAGTGCAATACATTTTTTTCTTGTTACAGAGTAATGGTATTTGACAGTTCTTTGT
>JANHFM010004491.1:87400-100507 GCA_032468115.1 Grayia smithii
GCAAAATCTCCATTCCCACCCTACTCTGGGGCCAGCCAGAGGTGGCATTTGCCAGTTCTCCGAACTACTCAAAATTTTCGCTACTGGTTCTCCAGAACCTGTCAGAATCTGCTGAATTTCACCCCTGAACCTTACTTAAATAAAATGCAGTAATGAATATCAAGGGAAACTACACTTACTGTTTGAACTTATGAAGAATCTTCTTAGGAGGGGTACCTATGATATCATGGATTTTTGATATTTGGTCCAATTCATTTGATCCAGGAAAAAGTGGGTGGAAACTGGGAACAATAAAGAACTGATAATGTGATGAATACCAATCTCTATAACAAGCTTATGTTTTTATTATGTGAAAGCTGTTCATCCTCAGTACAAATAATGTTAGTAAATAATATTACAGCAGATAGTATTTTTAAAATTAAATACAGTCATTAGTCCCATATGCCACCTGTGTATTATATAACATCTTTCAAAATTAAAAAAAAAAACATCAAAAGAGACAAGTGCTGTTGAAAAATGTTATCTGTACAATTCAGCCTCTAGCTACCTAAGAACATAAATATTTCATCAGGTAGGAATGAAGTATTATAATTCCCAAACTTCAATATAATATGCGTATAGCATGGCTTTGCCTCAAAAGTCCTACTTAGAGACATGTTTACTATTGTCTGCAGCTAGATAATAGCCACTCTTGAAGCGTCACATTAGGACTCTCGGCTAAACTTCAAATTATTTTTCCTTTATTCATTAAGCTGCTGATCTTCATTTTTCTAACCATTGACTAAATCCAGATATACAGCAGCGGCTGCTGTACTATACACTTTTATATTAAGCTGAATCACAAACCTCTCAGTTAAAACAATGAAGTTTATGCCAGATAAGAACACAATGATTAATAAACAGTGACAAATACCCAAATCTTTCTCATTGAGATAGATTTAAGTCTACCTTCAAAGTGTTAAATGATTTTCCCTGTGCCATTATGCAATTCATCAACTAGCAATGCAGACATTTGAACTGGAATTTTCTCCATGTGTGTTTCACTGTTGAACCTCAAATCTTCCCCATTATTTTTCCATAATACAGCCTATTACTATCTCATATCTGCACAGACCTATACTTCAGAAGAGTTTCTTTATTCTTTTTAATTTAGCCACTTTCCTTCTGATAAATAACCTACCTTGCAATTTCATAAAACACACAGCCAGCACTCCAGATGTCCATTTTATAACTGTAGTAACCATCTGTAAGAAGACATTCAGGTGCCCTATACCAGCGGGTAGAGATATATTCTGTATATGGCTGCTTAGAATGTATGCTCCTACAGGATCCAAAATCTCCAAGCTTGAGAAGATCTTGCTACAATAAGACAATTTGTGCATCTCAAATGATCAGGCATTAAAATGATATTTACAAATAATGAACTACTAATAATATTTCAAGATGAAATTAAGGAATCTTTATCCACCTCAGCTGTTCTATTTTTGAACCGAAAAGACTAATTTTTTAAAAATGGTCTAAATTGGCCGTAATTGATTTTTGAATCCTTGGCCACAAAGCAGCCTTTGGAATAATTGTGAAAATAATGTATAGGTGGTCCCAAAGATGCTTTTCCAAAAGGCAACTGGACTTTATTTTTTCTTTTGAAGACGTTTCACTTCTTATCCAAAGAGTTCTCCATGAGAAGGGAAACATTTTTAAAGAAAAAAAAAAAACCCAAAAAGTCCAGTTGCTTTTTGGAAAAGCACCTTTGGAACAACCATAATCTGGATGACTGAGAATCTCCATAAATATACATACAGGTAGTTCTTTGTTAAAGACCATTTGTTCAGCAACCATTTGAGGTTGCAATGTCTGAACAAATGGTACTTATGACTGGTCGTCAAAATTCCAGCAACACATTATTTCTACGGCAATGTGATTATATCCATGCACATGGCTGCACCACATGCATACTGCACCAGCCTGCATACGTTACTCTGGCACAGCAGCAACCAGCCTATTTCAAAAATGACTGACTTCTCTAAAAATGTATTTTTTCCATGAGTAATAAAAATGATGCTAAAAAGCAAGACAATATTAGATCTACAGCAAGTATTTGAGAGTTAATCATCAGAAAGTTGAAATGCACTTTTTCCTATAGACATAGGATGCATATTCAAATACCAGTCCTAGAACAAACATTTTGAAACATAAGAATTTTGGTAAATTCATATTGCTCCTGTTTTAAAATTATCAAAGACAACCTACCTTTATTAATATGTTTTCAGGTTTCACATCTCTGTGAAATATTCCATTTCTGCATCAAGATAAAAATCAAAGGAAAGGTAAGTAATTTTATATTAAGGCTGTGGTGTAGAAAGCTACTCATCCCTTGGGAGTACTAGCGCCTACTTCTTAGTTTCAATATAAGCTGTTGCACACATTCCCCAAAAATTATCCATAAAATATTAAAGATATTCCAGAGAAGAGATGACAACTAGAAAAGAAAAGCTAGTCAAAGCCCATGGCATCTTTATATATGTTAGATACATGAATGAAAATCTACAGATTCCAGTCCATTTAAATATTCAACCAGTAATTTTGCAAGCAAATAAGTAAAAAAGCTTTCCTACCTGTGTATATGATCAAGAGATTTGCATAACTGGTACATATAATTCGTTATTTTCTTTTCAGGCAATGGTTTTTTCCTTCCTGGAATTTGGAAATCAAGTTTAGAAGGGTTTTTTAAAAAATAAAGATCACTTGAGTATAAAAACAGCTTGCAATGATTTTGGCTAATTAACTGATTTTTAAATCTAGTTATGAAATAGCTTACCCATGACCTATGACCATGTCCCCTAAGTTAGCCAGGATCTTCAAAGCTGCTCTGTTCAGAGCACTTTGTCTACCTTCAGGGCGTGCACCATTGGTATGTTTTCCTAAAAAGACAGAACTGCTACTGGACTCATATCTGAATCACTGTTAAGGTTAGATTCCTACAATGTGTCCTCTATAAGGCTACCTTTAAAAAGGATTTGCAAATCACAACTAATATGAAGCACAGGCTTCAGGCACAGCACAGGCACATATTAGGCTAGGATGTCTTTTAGACTATATTCTACTAGTCATATATCAGTTGCAATGGTTTTCTATTGTAATCTGAAAAATGTAGAACAGGAGTCAAGCTTTTATATTTCATGCAGTTATTCATTTTGAATCATGAGTATTTGGAAGCAGAATAAACCCTCATTTTATATACCACTGCTATACAGAGATAGCAATTTTGTATCAAAATGAACTAGTTTTCCAGTTGTTGACATGCAACCGTCATCTTTGACTGATTATCCATGCTGCCTTGGCTTTGATTGATTGTAAGGGTGGGGCATAGATTTAACAATTCTTAATATAGCAAATACATGCAGTGATTAATGAACTATGTTCTCCTTCTTAAATTTTCTTGCAGACTGGCCCCTCTTTAGGATAGCATTCTCTTTCAATATATGTAACTATGGAGATACTTTCCCTATATTCCAAAACCTCTCTCTGCCTTAACTTATTCTGAAGGAGATCAACTGCCATCAGAAAGAGATTCTATGTACATCCACGCTAATCTGAACTTTTTTCCATAACTGCAAGTAAAACATATCTTTTTTTAACATGCAACAGTATCTTCATATTTGGTTAAACTAAACACGCATCTGTTTGACTTGTGAAAAAAAATTGCTTGAGACATTTTTCAGATATTGTATATGCTACATACCTTTGATCAATTCATAAATATTCATGTCCATAAGTTCACATATTAATGCAACAGCACCAGCTTTCTTGTCACTAAAAAGTGGGTTTTAATGAAATTATATGAAAGAAAGAAGAATAAGTTGTATAAGCACTTAAAGAATGGGACAGATTTTTCAATTTTTTAAAAGTGGTTCTACTATTATTACTTTTCTGTATTTTTCATTAGCTTTTACATGCACAAAAAAGCACTGTATGTTAAATAGAGCAGTTATATGCCACTCTAGAGATGAGCAAGCTTTTTATCATTATGCATACTGACTCAAAATTGCTGAAGAAGAAAAGGAAATCAAGTTCATTTTGCCATGTCATCTTTCATGATTCTGAAAAAGATTATATCTGAGAAGGCTTATGAGGATGACCCTCTTTAAAAATCATCTTCCTCATCAATATCAATAGCATTTTTTTAACAGAAAATCAGAAATCAAATGTTCTAGGAAACAAGGGTTTCCAGGAGAGTCATACTTATGCACCTTTGCTATATTGCTGAATCAGTTTCTCAATAATAAAGTAATAAGTGGACTACTGAATGACAATTGTGAGGAGGAAAATCATCCCTCTTTATCAGCATGATAGTAATAGTAGGGGTATGAAAGAGAAGAGGAAGAACCTATAGCAGAGGACAAACCTTTGATAATCTCATATAATTTACAAATTGCTCACACTTATGTACATGATAATCAAAAGTAAATCCATGCTGTACCTGCATATATTCTATTTAATTAGAACCAACATTATTTAAAAAGCAAAAAAGAAATGCTTTTGATGTTAACATTTTTTTGCCTGCCACAATCAACTATAGTTAGATTTTAAGTAAGCAACAGAATAACTTATGAACACACAAATATGCCTTAGAACATCAGATCATAACCCATCTTGACCAATCCTGTGGTCACAAGTGGAGATCTTTCTGAGCCCTGGAACTTGACAAATAACTGTAACTGGACAAGTTAAAATTAAACTTGATACAATTCTACATGCTGTTACTGAATACAACTTTCTGCAATAGGAGAAGAAATTGCCTTGCTCTGTGAAAGACTTTCTCCCTGAGAACTGGACATTGACATCTGCAAGATTCTGCTGCTTTTATCAAAATGATGGAAGCAGTATTGTTCCACAAGATCTGCTCCTTTTGAATATGCACGCAACAATATGACATATATACAAAAGGGCCAAGGGGTTGTCTCAATGTTGCTTTTGTTCTTCCCCCATCTCCTGGTGCCACAGAAGTCACTGAACCTTGGTATTTATTATGTGCCTTCAAAAATGTACCTTTTTTAAAATAAAAATATATTATCTCTCTTCAGAAAGGGTTAAAGAGAACAGTTGTCTGGCAAAAATGTGTAGTGAGGATTTTTGAGGATTGTGAGATTTTTCTTTCATGATAACAAAATACATTAGCATGTTCAGAATATTCCTTATTGTCAACTGATTATTTCCATTAGGCAGGTGACCAGATATGATTTTTCATACAACACAATGAACAGAATCTAATGACACATATCTTCAAATAATCACCCACTGCAAAATCTCAAATCAGCACCTATGGGAATGAGATTGGATTCTACACATTGCCCTTTAAACACTTCAATTCTTGAGCCCCAACTGCATTTTTTTTGTGTGTTTCTGCCTCGACACCGCTAGTATTGTCAGAGGCCAATTATGAACATAGAATAAAATTAATGTGATTTTAAAAGTCTTTGTAGATTGCCAGATCAATCCTGAGAGCCTATGTCACATACTGTCAATAGAACAGAATGATGGTTCAGTGACTACAGAAAGATATTCAACTCATATTATGTTCCAAGGTTAAGTAGTCCACATAACCTACTCCCTACTTGCTGTCATCTTGAGAAAAGGTGCAAGATATGACAAAATCAGATCGTTCTACAGTGAAAAGTTCCTCTCTCAAAATAATTTTAATTAGAATGAGATTTGTTTGATAAATAGTAATTGAACATCTCTATAAAATATCTGGTAATCAATATGAATGGTAGAGAATGGGAATCAACAAAAGCAGGCATCACTTACAAAATAACTTCATGCAATGTAAGGATATTTGAATGTGGATTCAATCGCCTTAATGCTTGAATTTCTCTCAGGTTATTCACATGGTCAATGCTAGTAGAAAAGATTGGATGAAAAATAAACAACTGTCTTTTACACTTTGTTGCATATATTTTCCTGAATCACACAAAGCATAGGCTGTAATAGTCCCTTGTAGCATGTTGCCAGCTTGCCTGGGTGCGGTGTGACATTTCATGGCTCTCTTCTGTATGAGTATTGTATGAGATGCTACTTGCAAATGTTCTCTTATATGGTGGCTTAGAAAATAGTATAGTACACACTTTCCTATCTTTCAATGATTATGAGCTCTTGAGAAGGAAATCTCAAATCTGTGCAATGCTGTATTTACACTGTAGGGTATGCTAGGATCAAGAATTACTAGTTTGAACACACATTATTTAAGGCTAATAAGACATGTCAGGAAAAATAATATTGATCTCCAAAAGCAGCTAGATTTTACATATGCATATACATATACAAAAATATTTGTTTTAAAATCAACTTTTGACAATGGAGATTTAAACAAAACATTTATATACTGAAGCTAAACAGAAAAATAAAATGGAAAAGAATCAGACTTTACCTTTCAAAATGCTGTTTCATTTGTTTACAAGCATAGCAACGTCCATTGTTTAGACTCTGTACCTTCAGAACATCAGAAAATGTTCCCTCTCCAATTTTACCAATTGTTTTGTATTCTAAAAAGATTATATTGGAACAATAAACCAGAAGGTAAATTTATATATTTAAATTTTGCTTTATCAAACGTTCATAATTGTAGTAGTTTCCTTCCCTGATATACTGTATGTCTTCCAGGTAATTCCCATATTGTCACTATAGTTGTTTAAAATTAAGGTTCACATCTCTACACTGGGAAAAGGATTTTACCAGTACAATTTATTGAGAATTATATGAGAAATTGTATCTGCGTTTGCTAAAATAACATTTAAGTGCTTTCTATCAACTACATCTCACATACTTATCATGATCTTGAAATAAACTGCAGAATAAAAACCATGTAAGTTTTAGTTTAATGTTTAGAAACCCAAGTTCGTTGTTTTCACTTCACTAGATATAAATTTTATATATATATATACTGTTATTTATATAAATTATATATATACTGTTATTGTGCTTAAATAATATCAGTACCATCATTAAAATGGACTGTTTTTATACTTACAATTTGCCATATCTTATGGCATTATTAATAACCATGTAATAATGTTCCAAGCATCTAAATTTGAAGAGCTTAATTCTAATGTTATTCTATATGAGCAAGAATAATTTATGAATCAAACTAATCTGTGTTATAGGCACACAAACAGTATTTGTCCAGATACATTGATCCTTCACTTGTACTTTTTTTTTTCTTTTCTGCTGAGTTATACATCTGGAAACTAAACCAATTCTGACTAGTTTTTGTATATACCTTTCTGCTCTAAAATTTGGTTTTGTCTTCTCCCATACATATCACTGCTACAGCACTTCCTATAATTCTCCATTGCCTAACTTCTGTGAGAATTAACTTCTTCAGACTGCATCTAGCTGTAAAGAGAAGCATTTCCAATACTAGTAACTCATCATATTTAATTAGACTTTCCCCTAACCATTGTAATGTTTCATATTTAAAGAAAGTATATTCTACAGTGAAGGAAACTTCCATTTATGGTTTGTTTATAGTATCATATAAAGGAAGCAACCTTGGAAGTTTTCTAGTCCAACCTGCAACTTACTTTATGTAAAAATCCAGTGTTTATTCTTTGAATTCCTCATTTTTATTCAACCACAATCTTTGTCTATGTTAAAGTCAGTTATTGTATAATAGAAAGGAATTTGTTTTGTTCATACAATTTTTTCCTATATGAAGAGTTAAAATGAAAAGGAAGAAAAATAGAAAGACTGTGTTCATAGTACATATAATTACATACCCATATGTATGGTCATGTGAAAAAGAAAGTACACCCTCTTTGAGTTGTATAGTTTTATGTTTCAGGACATAGTAAAAATCATCTGGTCCTTAGCAGTTCTAGGTAAATACAACCTCAAATGAACAACAGGACATGACATATTTCAGTATGTTATTTATTTTACAGCCAAAATGGAGAACTATGTGTGAAAAACTAATTACAGGTGGTCCTCAACTTACAACACTTCACTTAGGGACCATTCAAAGTTACAAAGGCACTGAAAAAAATGACTTCTGATCATTTTTCACACTTAAAAAGTGTGCAAAATCCCCATGGTCATGTGATTTACATTCAGATGGCTAAGTACATTGGTTTGTGCTTAATAAATTGTAAGCCACCCTGAGTCTTCAGAGAAGGGCGGGATATAGGTTGGATTAAACAAAAAAAAGATGCTTGACAACTGATTCACATTTATGAAGGTTGCAGTGTCCCGAGGGCATGTGGTCACCTTTTGTGACCTTCTGACAAGCAAAGTCAACCATTGACAACAGTGTTACTAATTTAACAACTGCAGTGATTCACTTAACAAATGTGGCAAGAAAACTCATAAAATGTGACAAAGTCACTTAACAAATGTTTCACTTAGCAACATAAATTTTAGGCTCAGCTGTTATCATAACTTGATACTACCTGCATACCCTTATTGCTTCCATAGGTATGAAGAGGCTAAGTAACAGCCAGGTGCTGCTAATCAAGTGTTCTTGATCAATTGATCACCAGCAAATGTGACTACCTTTATAAAAAACAATGTTTTAAGACAGGTGTCAAACTTGCATCGTAATGGTGCTGTCATGTGGCGTATCGGAACTTTTCCCCCCTTCACTAGGAACTCAAAAGAGAGCTGGGCATAAACAAGTGCCCATAAACATCAAGGAATTGAAGCAATGTTGTAAATAAGAGTGGGCCAAAATTTCTCCACAATGATGTGAGACTGATACAGTCATACAAGAAACAATTACTTCCAGTTATTGCTGCTAAAGGTGGTTCTACAAGCTATTGAATCATAAAGTATACTTAGTTTTCCACATATGGCTTCCCAATTTTGGCTTTTTGTAAAAAAAATGACATAGTATAATATATTATGTGTTCTTTCACGGTTGTATTTTACTTACTTTTAAAAATTGCTAAGGACCAGATAATTTTTACTATGTCCTGATATGTAAAACCATAGAACTCAAATATAAACACACACACACACACACACACACACACACAGAGTCCTAAAACCAGATAAAGGGAACCCAATTAAACAAATGAGTCAAAAACATATTTGTTCATTTATTTATTTAAAGAAATGATCCAAAATTATGTATTTGTGTGTGGCAAAAGTATGTGAAACTTTGCTTTCAGTAACTGGTGTGTCTGCTTGGGCAGAAATAATAATTATTGATTAGTCTTGTACAATATTTTGAGGGATTTTAGGCCATTCCTCCTTATACATATATTAGAATTAGAATACCAGAGTTGGAAGGGACCTTGGAGGTCTTCTTGTCCAACCCCCTGCTTAGGCAGGAAACCCTACACCACTTCAGACAAATGGTTATCCAATCTCTTCTTAAAAACTTCCAATGCTGGAGCATTCACAACTTCTGGAGGCAAGTTGTTCCAATGATTAATTGTTCTAACTGTCAGGAAATTTCTCCTTAGTTATAGGTTGCTTCTTTCCTTGATTAGTTCCATCCATTGCTTCTTGTCCTGCCCTCAGGTGCTTTGGAGAATAGCTTGACTTCCCCTTCTTTATGATATATTTATCATTCTCCAAAGAATTGAGCTTCTATCAAAACTAACAAAACTTTGATGTTCATCATTCTAGTTTTCTGATTAGATTGATGTTCTCTTTGCCTAAGCAGATGCTGACAATTATACTGTGTTTCCCCAAAAATAAGGTCTTATTTTCTTTTTTGGCCCCAAAATAAGCACCAAGTCTTATTTTCGGGAGATGTCTTACCCGCTTACCTTAGGACCACCGCAAACACGCCTCCCACACCCCGACACCAGTTGCACCTTTGCCTGACTTCTTCTGTGGCTGCTCGTGGCCGCTCATGGCTAGACTCCATGTGGCTTATCGCGCCAGTGCCGTCACTTGCAGCAGGATTCCGCATGGCTAATCATGCTGGTGCTGCCACTCATGGCAGGAGGCTGCATGGTGCATTGTGCCATTGCATGTGTGAGCAGTGGCACCAGTGCGATGAGTCTTGTGGCGTCATGCCATAAGCAGCAGCACTGGCACAATGAGCCTTGTGGTGTCATGGCGCAAGTGGTGGCACTGGCACAATAAGTCATATGGCGTCTGGCTATGAGCAGCAGTGGAAGAAGTCGGGCAGGGTGTGGGAGGCATGACTGTGGTGGTCCTAAGGTAAGTGCGTAAGACTTCTCCTGAAAATAAGACCTGGTACTTATTTTGGGGCATGAGCAGCAGCACCAGTATGACAAACCTTACAGCATTCTGTCATGAGCAGCAGCATTGGCGTTACGAGCCTCATGGCTTCCTGCTGCGAGTGGCAGCACTGGTGCGATGTGCCATATGGTGGCCACAAGCAGCTACAGAAGAAGTCAAGCAGTGGTGCAACAGGTATCAGGGCATGGGAGGCCTAGCTGCGGCAGTCCTAAGATAAGAGGGTGCAGGGTGCATGGGGTTGCTCCACCCCCCTACCCCTGCCCAGCTTGATTTTTACACCTGCACTTCACCCCACTCGTACAACCATAGTGTGGGAGAGGCTTAACTAGGGCTTATTTTTGAGGTAGGGCTAAAATTAGGCATAGGCATGTAAAGCGGGCTAGGGCTTTTAGGGTAGGTTGTATTTTCAGGAAAACATGGTATGATATTCATGGCACCATATTCTTTCCCTGCCCAAAAGTCTTCAATCAGCTGAACCAATTTTCTATTTGCTATTGCTATTGGTTTTTTTCCCTAGATTGTTGTTTTTATATATAATTATATGTCATGCCTAAAGATAATTTAGTTCTTTTATCCTAAAGATGGAATAAAAATAAATGTCACCTATTTAAATCCCTTGAGGTTTGGAGATGATGTTCTCACAAGACCCAGAAGAGCTACAAAGACACATACAAGAGCTACACAAAGCAGGAGAACCATTTGGCTTAAAAGTAAATCTGAAAAAGAGCCAGGTTATGTTTAATAAATTCACTAAAGAAAGATTTGTTTTTATATCTGGAGAAGAACTAGGCGTACATATACCTTGGATCTATATGGAAGGTGATACAATAAAGGGAATTGAACGGCGTGTTAAATGTGGTTGGCAGGCATTCGGCAAACTAAGCATAATTTCAAGAACAACCTCCCCCTATGCCTGAAGAGAAAATTTTCAATCAGTGCATGCTACAGTAGCAAATTTCTCTAGCTCCATTACCATAATGGCTGTGAAAATATCTTTCTATGATCAGGGATCCTGGTATTTATTATATTTGCGATTGCCCAATTCATATGTTCCATTTGCTTTGATGAGCATGTTCCTGGGGAAGATCAGAACTAAACCACCAAAACAAACAAAAACCAGCTGTGTGTGACTGAAAATCCTGCAGCCTCCATAGCAATTATGCATATAAATTCATAACATTGCCTTATTTTTAATTGTAAGGCATAAAAAAGTGGCCTTACTTGGCCATTAACAGGCAGAAGAGGATATGGCATTATTTTACTTTTTACTTTGCATAATCCCTGAACTACAATGAAACAGCAGGCAAGAGATCAGAAGGTGATTAATAAGAGTCACAGTGGTGGTGGTGGTGAGGAACATCAGGAAATAGTTGTCATGTAAGTCTCCCCTCGTTAGTCTTATTTCCCTATTTTCTATGTTGGTACTTAAGTGGCATTTGCTAAAATAATCTTTTTGATGTTACACAGAGCTTCTTTCTAAAATCTCCTGTCTTTTTCTCCTCTAACAGTGAATGCTAAAATAAGAATAGGCCAATAAAGCATGACCTAACTTTAATTACTTTCATTTATGAAGTGTGATTATGAAAAGTCAGACAGAATTCCTAAAAAGAAAAGTTCCACTGATTAATCAGCCTTTGATCTGAAACCCAAAGCTGCTGCAGTTTCCTCTGACTCAGAGGCCTTTTCTCCTTTGTGGCAAGGGATTGGCAATCTGCATATGCTCTGAAAGCTTCTTTTTACAGCTGCTCTGTCATTATGCCATTGAATAATTACTAGAGAGAGAGAGATGATGTTCCTACAGTACACTCACTGAAATCAATGTGACTTAGAATAGCCATACTTAATTTTATGTCCCATTGATTTCATTGGGTCTATTTACATAAAAATGCCTAATCCTTGTTCCAATTAATATGTAATCTTATGTAATAATATACATGATATATTTAATTATAATTAGAGAACCAAATAAAAGGATTCAATAATCCTGTATTCCAAAATAATTTCAATGGCTCAACTAATCTTATATCAACTGGAAGTAATATCAGAAAATTTGAGATAGTAGAATAACATTATGAATTATCATTTTTAATGAAATGAAAATGGATTGATTTAGGTAAAGGTTTGCCCTGTCCAGTCATATCCAATTCTATGGGGTGGTTCTCATTTCCATTTCTTAGCTGAGGGAGCCAGCATTGTTCAAAGACATTTCCATGATCATGTGGCCAGCATGACTATATGCCAAGGTGCATGGAACACTGTTTGTTACCTTCCCACCAAAGTGGTATCTATTTATCTACTTGCATTTGCATGCTTTCGAATTGCTAGGTGGGTAAGAGCTGGGGCAAATAACGGGAGCTCACCCCCTCATGTGGCACTTGGGTCTTGAATCCAGGCTGTCAGCTTTCCAGCTGACAAGTTCAGAGTCTTTAACCACTGAGCTATCATTCCCCTAATATATATTGATTATATTTATATTGATTATACTGATTTATATTGCATTAAAAGTAAATATATTCTTGAACTAAGTTCAAGTCCTGGTGACAACATGGACCTGTCCATATCATTTCCTTACAACAAGAGACAAGTGTTTGGCCATTGTCTCTCTCAGAATGTTTTTTTTTCAGCCTAATCTGCACCTGTGGGATTTCCTGCTAGTCTCCCATCCAGATGTCAACTTTATTTAGCTGTGGAGGATGAACCAATGTTAGCCAAGTGCTGCCATCTGCTGTGGTTCTCTATAGTAAATTATATTCTTTATATTTATTTTTCCAAAATTTGGATTATGATATGTAATAATGTAGTACATTACTTTAAGTCATATATATATGATATATATATATATATATATATATATATATATATATATATATATACACCAAAACAATGTATATATAA
>JANHFM010004494.1:13282-24072 GCA_032468115.1 Grayia smithii
ACATTGTTAAAGTGAGTTTCTGTCTTTTGATCCCCCAGTCACATGACTACATAGCCATGCCCACCCAGTCACATGACACCCCCCCACACCAAGCCACATCCACAGAATCGGTAGGAAAAAAAATTAGATTTCACCACTGCCTCCACACCTCCACCCACATCAAATTAGTCAGGTTCTATGCTCCAACTTGTTAAGAATATCATATTGGCTCTATGGTCACAAAGTGGGTCAATCTAGAAATTCATTTACTCTGGAACAGGGGTGTCAAACACAAGGCCCGGGGGCTGATCTGGCCCATGGGTTGCTTAGATTTGGCCCACAGGGCTGCCCTGGAAGGCAAAGGAACGGCCCGCCATGCCTCTGCCAGCAAAAATGGAGCTTGGAAACCTCTTTTTGCTGGCAGAGCGCTCGGGCCACCACAGACTCATTTTTCCCCCCGAGACCAATGAGCTAACCAAACCCATCCCGGGCCCCCAATGTCAAACACAACCCTGATTCAGCCCTCAGTGAAATTGAGTTTGATACCTCTGGTCTAGAGCAAATTAATGAGGTTCTACTCTACCATCCTTACTAATTCTGTGTATGTTGATATTCTGTATCAGTTCAATTTATCTGCCCTGACCATTTTATTTTCTATGCAATTCCTATGAGCAAATCTTGTTGGTGTTTATGAGGGTTCCAGAGATACTATTAATACTGTCTGCTGTTTTGCCATATATCAGCAACAGAAGAAAATCTGGTGCAAATGCCTTGTGAAACTTTGAGAAGCCACACTAGAGGTTCAACCCAAAGTCCATTTTGTGTAACTCAAATGAGGGCATGAAGCATTTTAATGATCCACACTTGAATTACATGTAAGAGCCGTTTTCAGGAGAAAAAAATCCTGGCAACCGTACAGTGGTACCTTGATACTTAATTACTTTGAAACTCATTAAATTTTGATATTTTGACATGAACATTTTGTCCCAGGACTCATTGTTTGGTACTCAATGCACAAGCTAGAACTTGTTGGTGTCAGCTGCCTCATGACTCACTACATTATTCCTTATGGGAAAAAATAGTTTGGTCCTTATCGTTTTTGCTACTCATAGCGCCTCCCAGAACCAATTAACAATGAGTACTAATATCCCACTGTACTTGTTGCTGTAAATAGAATTATGTACAGAATTCATTTAGTTCACTTCTTACTGTGAAATGACCTAATTGTACATTCCAAACTGATTCGGAAAATTTTTCTGAATTTTGTGAAGTTCCTTCACTTAAAAAACAAAGAAAAAGATTAGTATACAAAATTCTCATTTACTCTTGCTCATTTTACTTCGTATAATCCAATTGTTCATTGCTAATTTTTTAAGAAAGGTTTTTCCATCAGTTCAGAACAGAGAGTTCAGAAATACAGAACACAGCATTGAAAAATTAAAATATCATACAAATAGATAAGATGTTTCTTAACGTCAAAAAGGGGAAAAAATTACAAAGGAATACCATGAACTGCAGTATATTTTGGTTATTTTGTTCTGTGAAAGTAATGAAAATTTGAGTATCAAAACTGTTGATATAATCAATAATGGACCCTCTATGTTTTAGTTCCATTCTTCTATTCCCACTTTATTTAGCCTGATTAACACTATATAACATAGCAACACAGAAGTGCATAGGGTGTATATTGAAAGAATGTGTGATGGACATTCAGTTTTCTACATCGTATTGGAAAAGACTGAGTGATTTACTATATGCTATATGATGCAGCAAATTGCAGCAAGAAATATGGATCTGAAAAATAATAAACAAAGTGCCAAAATAGTTATGTATGATAGGAAAAAGAATAAACAATTGCAAATCATTACTGTCTCCCTCCCAAATCTGTTTCTACCGAACATATCTCACATTATTTTCTAGAATGTGTTGATAGTGATTCTTACCTATTGATTGTCAAGTCAGAATGATGTCTCACCTTTAGTAGAGCATATAGCAGCCATTGTGTATCTCTTCCTATTTATTGTAAGAGAAGGTCCTGAAGGGCTTTCCCCTCAAAATAAAAGTTGAAGTTCCCTTATAAAACTCTCAAATGCCTCCTCTGGTCTTTTACAATCACTTGTTAAGGCTTTACAACTATTCATGTTATGCTGGAAAATTTACAGAAATGACAATTTACCTCTTGCAGCACATCAATATGGAACAGATTAATTCATAAACTTTCAGATTCAATACCTATATGTTTCCCATTCAGTAAACATTTTATTGCTTTTATTCAGCTACACCAAGGGTGTCAAACCTATGTCATCATAGCAGTGTCACATGATGTATCGTGACTTTTCCCCCCTTCGCTAATGCAAGAGCCGAGGTGGCACAGTGGTTAGAGTGCAGTACTGTATGGTACTTCAGCTGACTGCTAGCTGCAGTTCAGCAGATCAAATCTCACCGGCTCGAGGTAGACTCAGCCTTCCATTCTTCCAAGGTGGGTAAAATGAGGATCCAGATTGTTGGGGGCAATATGCTGACTCTGTAAACCGCTTAGAGAGGGCTGAAAAGCACTATAATGTGGTATATAAGTCTAAGTGCTATTGCTATTGTTAACTCTGCCCACTGCCAGCAGTTCGATCCTGACCGGCTCAAGGTTGACTCAGCCTTCCATCCTTTGAAGGTGGTATTATTTTATATTATTTTATATTATTTATTTATTTTTGAAAATGTATATAGGAGCCCAGGAAGTGCAATGATTAAAGTGCAGGATTGCAGGCTAACTCTGCCCACTGCCAGCAGTTCGATTCTGACTGGCTCAAGGTTGACTCAGCTTTCCATCCTTCTGAGGTGGGTAAAATGAGGACCCAGATTGTTGGGGGCAAGAGGCTGACTCTGTAAAACTGCTTTGAGTGGGCTGTAAAGCGGTGTAGAAGTCTTAGGTGCTATTGCTATTGCTCAGCTGGAAATTGGGCTTAAACCTAAGAAGGTTGCTTTGCAGCCATACTTTGCCCCGATTCCAGAAGCCCTCCTCTTTGGGGCTGCATGGAGGGAGGTAGTTTGTGGGGCAGAGAGACATCCCTTGTTCTGACCCTGCAACCCTTTACTTTGACAGAAGAAGCCCGGGGGGAGAAGAGAAAACGAGAGGCCGATGATGAAGGCGAGGAGGAAGATTAAATTCAACGTAATCTGTTCTGGGGGGAAATAAGTTTCCTATTGTGATTTGACTGTTTATACCCTGTATTTTCACCCCTTCTCACCCCCTCCCTGGAATGTAATGTTGCTGTGAGATCAAGAAGGAAATGCTTCATTTAATGGGCAAGGGAATTAAAATAACATTTTTAAAAAAAACACCTGCCACTCAGACGGCTACATTTTGTTTCTGAAAAAAATTATTTTATCTGTTATTCCAGTTTACGCAGTAGCAAACAACACAAGAGATAAGTTTGTTTTTCTTGGAGTGGCTTATCCTGGACACTGGGTTTTTGTTTTTTATAAAAAAAAAAGCTTTTTAAAAATAAATATGAGCCGGATTCAAATTGATGGCTGGAACAGGGAGGGCAGAGGGATAATTTGGGCCTGAAGACTCAGTGGCTTCTTCCCCCCCCCCCTTTTTACCAGTTTGTGAGGATATTGTAAGTATTTCTTTCTTCTCTTCTGGATGCAGCAAAATTGGCCGTGGGAGCATTCCAGCCGCCACCACCGCAGGGGAGCAGCAGCATCTTGATAACCAAGTGTTTTCTTGTTACCTGTTTTGTGAATGGCTGCCGTTTCCAGAAACCCCTTTTCTTCCACTTCCTATCGGTAACATTTACTTGGCTGTTTGTAAATAGTGACCAACTATGTAATTTCTCTCTCCTCTCTCTCTCTCCTTTTTATTTGGTTTGTGGGGGTGACTTTGCAAATTTTTATTTTAAAAAATCTTGTAGAGCATGGCTGGGCAAGCTCTCGGGATGGGGACTGCTCAAGAATACGGCAGGATCCTTGTTCAGCTCCCATTCCTGGTTGGTTTGTATTCTGACTATTGAGGGGGTCTAGAGCAGGGGTCTCCAACCTTGGCAACTTTAAATCTTGTGGACTTCAATTTCCAGAGTTGAAGTCTACTGGGGTTAAAGTTGCCAAGGTTGGAGACTCCTGCTCTAGAGCAGTTCTCTGTAAACGGCAGTCATGGAAATATCTATAAATATATATAAAAAGTGTTCCTAATTTCCTGAGTTAACTGGTGAATTGCATTTGACAGTTGTAATAAAAAAAGAAAATGTTTGAACCCTTTTAACTAAAGTGTGTACTATTTTGGTCTGTAAAATACTATATATAAAAGTATATTAACAACTCCTTGATATTAGGTGAGGAGAATCTGTTTCCACGTGTGGTCTACAGTACTCTGAAGATTTTTGCAAAGCTTTTAATTACCAGAGGAGACAGTACTGGATGCCCAGGCCAGTCGGGTCTCTTTTCATACACGAGCATGGATTGCTGATAGAAAAGTTGTATTTTCTTAAAAAGTCAGTAAATTGACTGCAAAGTACCTAGTTGAATGTACAGATTTAATTTCATGTCCCTCTTCAATTAGAGCATTAGAAGTGGGCTTGTCTAGTCAGTTTCTCATCTGTATATAAACAAGCACAACCATTGCGACTTTCCCTCTTGCTCCCCAAAGAGCCAAACTTTTTGAGTTTTATGTCTTTGTTAATTATGAATTTCAATAAATCTTTTTATACAATTTTTTTCCTGTGGCTTATTGCAGTAAATGGGCCACGTGGGAATTTGCTGCTTGATTTTAACGTTTTTTTTAAAGAACAAACTTGTAATTATTTTAAGAAACTTTAAAAAAAATGAAAACGAATTAATCACAATGGTTCAGTCCACCAATGCAAAATATTTTGGTGTAACAGAAGATGGGGCCTAGTTGTGTGGCTCTACCTCCAATGTCTCATTTTCAGGCTTCCCAGAGGAGTCCGCTACCTCCCTGGAAGAATGGGAGCAGCCATGATGGGTAGAAGCTACTTTTCCAGGAACAGAACATTCCAGGACACTTTGCAATATTCTCTTTCTCCTGTGGGCCACAGAGACATGGCTAGATTTGCATACCTCTTAGGAGGTATCTAGTAGATCTGTTTTTTATGTCAGGTTAATGGGGGGGGGGGGTTCCAACCAACCTCTGTAGCCACGTTGGGTTTCCATTTCCATTAGATCCTATGGGAAGATCCTCTTCTAGCTTGGAAATTTCCTCCGCAGAGGCTTCTTTCCCTTAAGGGGAAACCATCTTGGTTTGTCTACTCAAGAAATAGGTGGGAAAAATTCAAGAGGCTAAATGTGCCCAGTTTATGAAGACAGTAGCTTTCTAAAACAACCCTGGGCTTTGTTTCAGAGTTTGTATCATGAGTCGCTCTGTGCTGCCTGCCCACCTCCCTACTGCCCTTTCGAAGGTATCCTCATCCCACCCAGAAGGCAAGGAGACATCACAACTGACTGGTTTGCTATTTGGGTAGCTTTATTTTGTCGCTAATGTAGGGCAGCATAAATAATAAGCGGATTGAAACACTGAAGTGGCGCAGTGGAAAATCAGTGTTAGGCACAGAATACAATGTGAACATGGATGGCAGGGGTGCAAAGAGAAAAAGGAGCCCAGTTGCCTGGCTGTCCTTGTGAATTAAAGGTGTGGTGAAAGGTAGATCCCAAAGAAATAGTTGGTGCACAAAGTGGAATCTCTGGCAGCCTGGCTCTAAATTTTCAAGGAAAGCGATTGTCCACATGCTGGCGTGGGAAATGTGAACCCGCAGGACCAGAAGCCCTGAGAAGTTGAACTGGGCGAAGCCCAAAGGTCAGCTTTTTCCTGCCCTTTACGGACAAAACTGATCCTGCCAGATCCACTCTTTTGTATAGAGTAAAAGCTTGACACAACATTCCTCACAACGTTTGAACGGGATGACTCCCAAACCATAGTTGAGGGAGGGCAGAACTAGTAGGGCTTCAATACTTTGAATATCTTTAAATCTTTTGAATCAGCCAATCACTTAGCTCGTTCTAAGCCAGTGAGAGCTGGACCAAAGCCAGGATGACCACTAATGTGTATGTGTGCTGGCTGGTCCAGGGGCAATATTCTCTACTACTGCTTCCAAAAGTACCAAATTTTGATTTAACTATTGCATTTACAAAGCCTCTCCTAACCTTTTTAGCAGGTGTCCTGGCTGCATTCTGCTTCTTGTGGGGTGGATGATAGCAGGTGTGGGAAGTGGGCCCAGTGCTAGTGTCGCGATGCAGGCTTCTCTAGGTAGTGGGCAAATAACTCCCCAATACAAAACATCTCATTCAGGAACACAAGGCTACTCTAGAATACTGTACACAACATTTCAGGCGCTTGACTTTTTCAATGGGCATTGAAACTCAGCTGCCATTGTAATTTGATCAGGATTCCACAAACGGAATGACCACTTATTTATGAGAAAAGGATGTGACTCTGGAAGGAGAGAAGAGCCATGCCTGAAGAGCTGGCTGCAAAGATATTGCAGTCACAACACTCTTTTTCTGCAAAGGCAGCCAGCCATCCTCTTTCCTATTTTGGAGAGCAAAGTAGGAAATTAAATATTAAGCCATTCTCCAGTTGAATGTCTTCAGGGTGCATTGGCTAGGCCATACAGGCTGGAAATTCTGGGTACTACTCATCATATCTGGGTGATTCCAAGCTGAAAGCTGTGCTGACCTAATTCGCTTGGCAGGCACTTCTGCCCGACCCTCTTGCAAAATTTACCTTCCAACTGCATTTTCCTTGAAAGTGTATCTACCCAGTCCTAGTAATTTAGGATTTAGAAAGCAAGGTGACGCAGAATAATCTTGGGAGGACAGGGGGGTATAACATAGCCTGTTCTTTTCCTCAAAGGGCTAAGCAGATCTGGTCAGCAAAATTCTGGGCGAGACTAGATGGCAGCTCAGGGAGAGAAAACCCTGAACTGGTGATGCCATCTTGTGCCACCTGCATTTTTGCAGCCCAGATAAGGTAGCCAGGAGCAGTGCCATCAGGTTGAGCTGCCACCTTGCCCAGCATCTGTGCAAATTTTCTCTTATTTCAGGCAGCAAAATACATAGGACCAGCCTTGAAGACAACTCCTTTGGGATTAACAGAATTCCTAGAGTGGGAGACTCAAGAAACCCTAACCAACCAGCCATGAGTGAGAAAGACATTTGTTAAGTTGCATGCATGGCGTGAAAGCAAAGGCAGAAGGGGCTCAGTCATTGGGGGAACAGCAGCTGGCATACTCAGAAATCTAAAATGTGGGTGCTGTCCCAAAATGGCTATGATGGAGGAGCTCTACCAACTTACCAGCTCCTCAAGGCCAGCCCTGCTGCAGGATGCTGCCTACTAGAACTCTTCAATAATCTTGTTTTTCAGATTTTATCCTGAGATTATTTTTATAAATAACGCAGTGGATATACCTAACACTCCTCCCTCCTCCTCTTCCTTTCCCCGTAACAACCCTATGAAGTGGATTGAGCTGAAAGAGAGACTGGACCAAAGTCACCCAGCTGCCTTTCGTGCCCAAGATAGGACTAGAACTCAGGCACCTGGTTTCTAGCCCAATACCTTGGGTTGGACATTTCCTCCCCCCACCCTTTTTTTTTTGTTCAGTGACTGCCTTTAGTAGCACACAAAATGTTCAGCTCCAGCAGCTTTCTTGGAAATGAAGCCAAGATAGCGTGATAGTGCAGTCAAAGGTCTCCTAATGCATCCTGGCCACTATATTGATTTTGAAATCTGCACACCCCAACCTCCATCGGTGCCCGTCTGATACTAAAGGTTGGCACTTCGTTGTGCAGGTAGCTTGCCAACTCCCTGTCCTAAAAAAGATGGGGATTGGGGTTTTTTTAGGCTAAACAATTGGAATGGGCCTGCAGTTTTGTAAGTGCCTTGAAAGCTATCAGGGCCTCAAACCTCATAATTAGATCATTCACCCAATAAGCAGAGCTGCTTTTGGGCAGGGGGCAATGGCAATGCATCTTCCTGGATGTGCTTCAATAAGGATTACCAGCCCCCTTTCCTGACACAAACTGGCCATTTGCCAACAGCTCCATTAGCTGCTGAAGAACCTGAGCTATGAATCTGTTTGAAAACTGTCAGGACGGGAGAGTCAAGTTTAACATCGTGTAGGACTGACTGGCACTCTGCAGAATTGTGCCTTACTAGCAAATATATATGCAGCTACAAATACAGCTCTACCGTCCACTACTTCTACCAAAATGAATAAAACATATCCCTAACTCAAGCTGCTTACGGGCAGTACATTAAAGGTGCTTAATTTTCATTGGGTCTTTCATTTGGACTCTCTTGATCAAGAGAATAGTCTCTGGTAGGCCTGTATGTGTTGCGTTTGTATTTTGGATTGTATTCCCTCAAAGGCTTCATCTACTTGCCACTTAACAGCATCTGTTTCCATTTGTCAAGTTTATCTTCAGGACTCTTGTAGCTGTGTGGGTGAGTGAGTGAGTGAGTGAGTGAGTGAGTGTGTGTGTGTGTGTGTGTGTGTGTGTGTGTGTATTTGCAACCACTCTTGAAGATTAGAGATGCAACCTGCATGTATTCATTACCCGGTTCCCATTGGGTATATTTCAACAGAATAAGTTGTAGCTACCAGCCCAAGGGTGATGCCCAAGCAAAGTAGGCGCCAGACAGGCAGGGTGAGCCCTGGAGAGTGTTCAATAACACCAAAGCCCATACTGGCTGCCGGGTTCAAGGAACGCTCAGGTCACAAGGATGGTTCCCAAGAGAAGGGAAGTTGTTTTCCTTCCACATTTCTTTTCAGTGTAGTGAGTTTGCATTCCAATTGCACACTTGCTGTTTATTGACAGCTCCCCCCCCCCCATCAGTAATAATGAATTCAGTTGCTTACAGTGTTTTTCTTTTTCATCCCTGGAATAATCAGGGATGGAGACTAATTCTGTAATTTTGCAAGAATGACAAAGAGCAGTACGCTTCTACTTACTTCAAGAGGAATTTGGAATAGATATGTTCCTTGTTCTTTTCATGCAGTAGTTCTCAAGTTAAACCATACAAATAACTTTTTAGTGCTAGGCAATGACCACAGAAGAGGCTTCCAGTTAGCAGGTGTACCCATGTGCTGGCAACAGGGCCTCTGGCTCATATCACATGTTAAGTCGAGACAGTAAAATTAAAGAGTGGGTATAAACAAAGAGTTTCTTTAGAAAAAAAATCCCTTCAGAGTCCATTGTTTTGGGGGCTATTGCGCAAGTTTTTCAATTCCAACTGTAGCTGTCGAATTTTGATGTCTTTCTGAGAAAGCTCAACCTTCAGTCGACGGATCTCGTCTTGTTGCCGGAAGAACATTCGGAGGAGCTTCATGGAAGACAAGAAACAGAAAAGGATCAACAGACTGAATAGATTGGAACAACTGCAGTGAATGTGCTGCAGGATCTGAGATAGCCCCCTTTGGATCCAAGGGTTTGGATCACCTTTTCCGGGAGAACCTGAGAAATTTCACTTTGCATGGATAGGGATGGAACTGCTGGGGACCAACCTGCAGGCATCCTGCAGTCCCGGCGCTGCTTTGTGGACTTCCCCAGATTTATGGGATTGAGAAATTGGCAATAATTTCCTTTTCCAGATTGGAAAGAACACAGCTGCTATTTCTTACCTCATTCTCTGTTCTGGGTGGCACATTTTCCAAGAGATCTATCCCATTGACAACAACACTTTTCTTCTCTTTTATTGGTGGTTTGAAAACTACTTTGGATTCTTTCTTATAGCCTTCCTTTAAAGACATCAATATGGGATCTGAAAAGCAATATAAAACCCACATCTCAGGATGGGCACCAATAGAAAAATTAAAAAGGTAGCTACCAGAGCCACCAATCTTATTTTTGCCAGCAGGAGCACCCCATAAAATTGAAAGGGGGGGGGGACTTCTATTTTCAAAATGGATTATTTTATGAATGCATGCCATGACTCCTGGAATATCAACCTGTAGGTCCAATTCTCTGTGGCAACTACTCCACCATTCTTCATAATTTTGAAGCTGACGTGGGTGGTATATTATCTAGTCCAGAGGTCTTCAAACATGGCAGCTTTAAGACTTGTGGACTTGAACTCCTAGAATTCTGGGGGTTATAGTGCATAAAGCTGCCAGGTTTGAAGACCTCTAATCTAGTCAAACACGTTCTTCTTAGCTCCTGTTATCAAGATCATTGTTGCTTGGTGATGCAGACATTCTCAGTTACCCAGAATGATGAGTAGTTTGACATCTACCCACCCTCACCCCCCAAATTGAGATTTCTAGGCAATGTTCTCAGGACAGCCAGACGAGCAGATTGTCCCCGCGCTGGGGAAGATACTGAGTCGATTGGCATAAAATATTGTCTCTGGAAAATAATTAAAAAGGGATTTATTTGGTCCTCCACCTAGAGTTCCCTTTATAAGTGGGTGATTTTGGGTCATAGGATTGTTGTGGGGAAAACACTAGGAGTTTAGGTATGTTCACCAATGAGTTATTTATAAAAAAACAGTGGTATGATAAAACTATCTTTAAAATTCTATTTCTTTTTAATGATTATTGAGTGTTGAAGAAAAGCAAGATTTGAAATCCCGCCCCCCTTTAAAAGGGACAACACAGACTAAAGTCCAGCTGGATCAGAGGAAGGTGTGAATCCTGGAAGAGATGAAAGAAACATAAGACTCACAGGGCTGGAAAAGACCTTGGAGATCTCCTAGATCAGTGGTTCTCAACCTGTGGGTCAGGACGGCTTTGGGGGTCGAACGACCCTTTCACAGGGGTTGCCTAAGACCATTGGAAAACACATATTTCCGATGGTCTTAGGAA
>JANHFM010004497.1:24523-36688 GCA_032468115.1 Grayia smithii
AAACAGAGTTAGAAGGGACCTTGAAGCAGGGCAGGCAGGCAAGTAGCCATGCAGTAGGCATGGGGGGGGGGGCGCCCATTTTTACTACCGGTTCTCCAAACTATTTCCAGCCATTGCTACCGGATCGCCCGATCAGGTAGCATTGCACTGATTCTGTAGTTCCTACAATATATGAATAATTTTTATGGAAATATAGTAATCGCATGGGATAACATATCTTGGCCACAAAAATAACATATTTGGAATCATACAACATGTACAGCAAAAAGAGATAAGGTAGATAAATGAGAGATTTTTAACTGGATATATCTTTTTTTTTTATTTAACAGATATATTGGAATTTTATAGTTTGGACTGAACTTGCAAATTTGAGAGTTGGTTCGGTTTTGCTTTAGTATGATTTGGGAGCCCAACTAGTATAGGTTGTGAGCTATGGTTCATGTCAAGTCAATTAAAAATGGTTTGTGTATCCAAGCAATTCTGCTAAGTCAATTACATAGGGGTAAAATATATACCTCATAGTGCTATGTGGCAACTCAGCCACATAGCGCTATGATCTCAGTAGAGCTCAGTAGCCCAAAGTTGCTATCCTGAATGCAAAAATAATGGAGCATGTTTTTATTTCTATAATTAAAATACAAGATTAGCTCTTTATTGGAAGTAAGATAAATAATGGACAAAATGTGTTTCTAAATAAAGGTCCCATATCTTTATAACATTAAAAGTCCATGTCCATAAGAAATCTTTAAATTATTCTAGTTGTGATTCCAATATATTGACACAACACTGCTCACACAATACAAACAAAGTTGTAGATTACAATAGCCAAACAAAATAGTGGTCTGTTGAAATTGTGCAAGTTAAATAAAGCTTGCATTGTTGTTATTTTAATATTTTTTTAGAATGTACTTTTACGAAGGAGTCACCCCTGAAAATGCCCTGGGTCGATCCAAATGGAGACAATTTTGCTGACAAGTGGACCCTGCCATAGTGTGGGAATAACGCTAGGAAGAAGAAGAGAATGTACCTTTCAATAGTTATTCTGCAGGCCTCACAATTTAAGGATTTATATTATAATATGGTTAGACAACATGAGCCGTAATTTGCTCATGTGTAACTGAGTGCCAAATTGTGATTTTAATATAGATTTTATCTCTTATTTATTATTTTATTCTATATTTTTTAAACTGGACATTCCTTGAGTGTTTTTAACTTCTGCTGGTCTCTGACTGTAATAAACATTGACTTGACAATAGTCATTCAGCAAATTTCATATGGCCCCCAAAAAATCAAAAGTTTTCACAATGATCGTTCCACCATAGACATCCTGACTTCGAATTAATGCCAAACTTATTTATATTGGAAAGTCACTGAACTGTTATAACCTACATGTTTCTCAAGAAAGGTGATTCTATCTAAGATAGTTTTCATTGTTCCTGATTCTGAGAAAATATTATTCCCACCAAAGACAATACAAAAGCTATGTCTTCTAGCACTGAAGTCATAATCTATTTTTCAACAAGTTGAAAACAAAACCACGTTCTTCTTTTTCTATACACTGTATGTAATATGGTTAACTCAAGATGAGTTCCTGGATCACCAAGAGTTACAATAATTTCCTCTCTGCTATTTTCTGAGGTTGAAGAAATATTGATTAGATCTAGTGACTTGAAGTGAGGCAGAAAAATGTAAAGGCCCCACAATCCTCCTCCAGGATGGATATTACATGTTTGCATGCAGCAAAAAAAATAAATGAAAAGACAAAAGTTTTTTCTGAAATTTTGGATTGATTGATTGTATTAAGAGCGCAAGAATTAAAAACTTTATGTATAAAAGTCACCCTTAGTGATCTTTTGTCATATAAAACAAAACTTCCCTAATGTAGAAAACTATATGGATCAATGTCACATTTCTGGTTCTTTTTTAGTACTTTTTAAAATTGTGTTTCCACAGGACATTTTCAAATTCAATCTTCTAAAATTAGAATTATACTTGTTCATGTTAAACTTATAGGTTAGAGAAGTGATTTGCAAAAAGTATCTAAGAAAATCAAGATATTTTTATACAATATGAAGCCATATGAAGCCTTGATACAACATATCAAATAATTACATACAGGTTTGCCACAGTCCTGAAATCTGTTGTATTAATTAAAGATATATTGTGATGGATTGGAAAAGAATTAGCTTCTTTCTTGCTTTACCATAATTTCTTCAAAGTAAGTTTTGTTTTTAAGATTATTTTACAGCGCATTTCAACTTTTAAAGATTGGAAACAACTTAAAACAATTATATAGATGTATGTATGTATGTATCTATCTATCTATGTATCTATCTATGTATATATGCATATGTATATGTATATGAAACCTAGAGCTAGTACATATTAAGCAGGAGATTAGACTATAAGACCTCCAAGCTCCCTTCCAACTCATGATGATGAGATCCCTAAGAAGAAACTGAAAGTCCATAATGAAACTTATCTAAAATAAACATCCTTATGACTGATAATCCTCAAGTCACTTTTAAGGCTTTTGATATATAACACTGATTATTAAGTCTGCTATTAAATTTTGGAGTGGGCATTCTATTTATAAATTATTGTTACAGAAAAATTCCAGGTTCTCTTCCCCAACCTTTTCTCTGGCAACAACTTCTCTATCATACTTTTATAATATTTGTAGTCAGTGAGTAGACAAAGGAACTTTGCCCCAATCTAGTGTCTGACATTGTGTAGCTTCCTCAACCCTGCTCCTGATGGGCACATGGGCATTTGCAAAGAGTCAAAGCTTTTCATCCAATATTTCCCTGTGGTGATGATTCATTCTGTGGAAAAATATTGGGAAGCTTGCAAGATCCTGAGTTGTGCAATCCCATGTTCTCAAGAACATTCTAGTTACTGTAAATATGATAAGTGCTTGATACTCACTTATCATTTGTACACATTTGTGTTCAATGTGTGAAAGAAGAATACATAGAGTTCCTGCCTGAAGATTTTTAATACTGCCTCAAGCATTCCAAAGGGTAGAAGATAGGTGAGCCAAGAAAGATCCATATACAAAGCTGGTATATCCATTAAAACCAGCAGCCCAGGTATTTCTCAGTTGGTTATGGTTTAGATTATTGGTATTTTTTTCCCCTGGGAATCAGTGCTGATTGAGAAGGGAGCCAAATAATCTCTGGCACTTGTTTTCTGCCTCCTTAAAAGATTTCTACCAAGCAAAGCTTTCATGAAGCTGGACATCTGTCGCTCTTTAGGCACTGTGTGTGTGATCTGGCCATTGATAAGTAGTGACCTGTCAGCCTTGATTGATGGTCACAAGCCTCTGGCCTCAATCCCTTCTGTGGGAAAAGGAGACCAGCTAAGCAATTTCCTCATTCACATGCTAATATCCAGCTATAAATGCTAGCAGAGTGCAGCTCTCATGACAGAGAATGCTCCAGAAGACAACGGGAGAAGCCAGTTGCTATAGGGCTTTTTCCCTTTTCTCCCCTAAGCCTTCAGGCAGGCGTGCAGGACTACAATGACAGCTACAACCCTAGCCAGCAGCGGACAGAAACTTTCTAATACCAAAGAGGAAAGGAAGGTATGCATTATTTTATAAATAAATTCATTGTAAGAAACTTGCCATCTCTGAAGGGTGCCATACTATTTCAGTGGTTCTGTGGGATTGTTAAAAGACAGTCTGCACATGTGTGCTATCTAGATGTATTTCTTTGCTTTTGCAAGAATTACTTCCTTCTAGTAGGTAATTGCTTATCTCCAACCCTTGATAGAAATAAAATCTAAAAGTGCATACAGCAAGTACAAAACCCAAGGTAAAAAAATACTGTAAGTGCAGAAATCCTGAGGGTGGATCAATCTATTTATATATTCTTATGTACTTAATATACAATATAATAGAGCTCATCTTTAGCTGTAGGATGCAGTAGAAAAACAGCTATATAAAAGCAGATTACATTTATGGACAGTGTTAAATTGAAATATATATCGTTAGAAAGGTGAAATACACAGGGCATGGCTGGCTTGGGTAATGTGCCTATTATGATTTTCATTAAAAAAGCTTACCTCCTTTAAGCGCTAATTAGGTTGAATAAAATAAGTAGCCAAGGAATACAAATCGGTTAAAAAAATTTGACATTACAATACATGAGATAAAGAGAAAGTAAACTGCACTTCTAAGTTTTAGGAACTACATTCACAAACCATTTACTTGACAATGGGAATATTAGAAATGACAATAGTGCAACGCTATATAGATTGATCTGAAAATATTCTCCACTGACTAAAGTTAAGACTTAATTTGAATATATACACATAGGATTATACTATCAGCTTGCTTGACTGTATCAATCTAAATTTATACTATGCGAATGTGCCTAACAGAAAATGCTCCAGAATTGTAATTATTTAAATACTCATCATAAAGATTGTCTGATAGTTCCCATATATGTTGTTCCATTGTATGATGAAAGAATCTGCTTTGGAAAATAACTTCTTCCAATGAAGGCCTACATGGATTCAAGTCAAGCAAGCCATTCCGAATATCCTCTCTTAATTATTTCAGTTAAGAAAACCTTTGATTGAAAGGAAGCGAAGAGAGAGGATTAACAATTGCTTGGACCAGCTCAAGGATACAGTTGTTGGAGCCTTTCGGCTTGATGTAAGCATAGATTTTAACATTTTTCTGTTCCCATGTTTTTTTTTATTTCCATCTATATTTCATTTTTCAGTAGCTTTAAAATAGGATATGATAATAACTGTCATTTCATTTTAAAATAGCAGTCAAAACTTGAAAAAGCAGATATCTTGGAAATGACAGTAAAACATCTCCAGAATATCCAACACAACAGAAATATAGGTGAGTTGATGTTCTGTATCTATGTATTGGCTGTAACTGCTCCTATTTTGTATATGAAAACCAGCTCAATAGCTTGGCAAAGTTATTCAAAGAAATAATGAAGCAGGAATGAGAGCGGTACAGGGAGAGTGAGAGAGAGAAGAAACAAGGTACGGTGGTATGTGTATATTTAGCTTCAGTGAAGTTGTACTTTGTATAAAATTTTATTGGCTTCAAGATTCTCAGATACAAACATCCCTGAGCTCCCCACTTTTTCCCATTGTTCGGGATACAGTGTGTTCTTCAGAGTTAATGTCATAATGTTGTCTTACCAATACAATGCCTGCTACTGTTCCAGCCAGATTACCCATGTGCCTTAGCCTTTGTTTCATGACTTGATTAACCCTTTCCAGGGTTAATCCTTTAATTTTCTGAACTTCAGTGTGGACTGAGACCCAATCTGGGCCTCCTGCTAGGGTCCTTGAATTACTGTCCTGGCACAATCTGTGTTCTTGATTTTGGTTACCACAAACCTTTTATTTCCTTGGAGCTGTTGGCTGTCATCAGGCTGCAAGACAGACTTCCTGCTGACACTAGCTTTGGGAGAAATCCCCTTCTACTCGTAGCTAAAGATGCTATGTTTGAACTGCTTTGCTTAATGTGGCTATGTAATGTATGGAATTCTCTCTTCCATAAGAAAACCTTATATTTTAATAATTCATGTGAGAGAAGATGCCTTTTACTCTCTCATGCTGTACCTTTTACTCTACCATGCTCTAGGGCAGGGGTCTCCAATATGGCAACTTTAAGCTTGGCGGACCAACTCCAATTCTGGGAGTTGAAGTCCACCAAGCTTAAAGTTACCAAGGTTGGAGACCCCTGCTATAGGATGTAAGCTTCTTTGGTGGATAAACTACAAGGACAGTCTCCATCCTTATGCATTTGTATTGACACTGCCTTCTATCTAAATCAGAAGGGGCTACTTCTAGATAGAAAGTTCAGTCAGAATCGGGTCCCTTAAGAATAGGGCTCTGATGTAAGAATTATTTTAAATCTTCAGATGCTTTTTGAAACTCTGGAATCTGCCTATCTCTTTTGGTCCTTGCTTTCAGGTTGGTCAGTAAGGATGTAAGAGTGAAACAACCAGATGGAATATCCAGTTAGCCTAGCAAAGATTTTCTTAGTTTGTAAATGCTTTTCAGTTTCCTTAGTTTGAATTTAGGGAACTCCGTTTCCTACTAGGAACTGTAAATATTTTCACTCTTGATATTCTAGGTGACACTTGGCCAGTTTTATGATAAACAACTTCATATAATTTCAGTAATGACTTTATGTGCCTGAGAGTTCTTCTCAAGTTAAACTACATATAACTTCATTATTTTCTTACTACAAAGTCTATGCCTTTCTGAAGCTCTAAGTAGCTTTATTTTATTGTAGCATTAATATAACAAGAAACTAAAATCCATTCATACAATTATAATCAAACAATTTGATCCACCACCATTTGAGATAGCCAATCTTATTTCTCCCAAGACATAAAAAAACATGAAAAACCATATTTTAATTGTGCTCTAAAAACAAGAGTTAGCAAAGAGTAATCCACACTTCTGGTAGTAAGCTGTTCCAAAAGAAGATTAGTAGATCATCAATGTAAGCTTCATATATTTTCCCTTGCCAGGATTTTATATATAAACCTTTGGAAGGTGGCAGGACCCTGTGTGCTCTGAAGGGAATTTTGTTGAAATGGAATATCTTTGGAGGTAGTGAATGCCGTTTGTTTTTTGTTTTGTTTTGCAGTGATATTTGCCAAAATCTTTTCGTTAGAACGATATATGAGGTCTTAGTCTTTCTAGAAAATTAAGGCATTGGCTAGCTATTGAATTTAATAACTAATTTTACTTGTCATATGTCTGCACAGAACTGAATTTCAATAAGTAACTTGGATACCAATACATTCAATCACTCTTAGTTTCAATTTTTCTCTCCTTGGTAGCCAACATGATCTTTTCTAAATTATTCTATTCCCGTATCAATGATATGTATCATTAATGTAGTTGCTCTGTTCATCTTGTAAAAGTAGTTTAGTAGTTTGGAATTTTAGTTTCTGAATGTTTGAAAAGGGTGGGTATAATGGGCACCCATAGATCGAGTCTTTACCTTGGAACTCTTTTCTTCTTATCAGTGATGCTCTTTACTTGCCTGACAGTGCCTACTGAGATCACTTTCTATTCACTGTCAGTCAAGTTTATGTAATATATGGTAGAGTGTTTTTGCTCTATTCAAAAGTTGTTCATGTTCTCTCTGGAGAAGTAACTGAACTTTCCCTTGCACAAAAATATTTTCTTATACTGGGTCTAGAATGTTTTTTTAATACATTCATAGGTGTTTCCAATAGAAGACAATGCATGGAGCTCAGTGTTGAATTATGCAATCCTTGCTACTCTCTCAGCTTAGTTGTTTGCCTGCAGACATATCATTACCCAACTAGATAACATCATCAGTGCATGGCATTTGGTAGCGAAACATCTGTAAACAAATAGCTCATAGAGTACCAAAAGTTCTAAATTCCTTTGTATTAAGCTAAAAGAATAATTATAATCTAGTTTTTATCCATTTCATGTCTATTTGCAAATGATTAGATCCCAATAGTCAAACTCAAGGCCCGTGAGTGGGATCCTCCCTGCGGGGTGCTTAAACCTGGTCTGCAGGCCCACCCTGGAAACAGCATAGGATGGCCCCACAGTGCCACTGCCAGTGAAAAGGGAGCTCAGGGAGGTCATGCATGTCCCTCCTGAGCTCTTTTTTGCTGGCAGAGGGCTGCAGGAGGCTGTCATGGCCAAAAACGGAGCCTGGGCAGGCTGCACGCAGCCTCCCTGAACTCCTTTTGCTGGAACAGGACTGCAGGAGGCTGTTGCAGCTGAAAACGGAACCAGGGAGTGCACTTGTAGTTGCAAACAGAGCCCAGGAGGGCAGACATGTCTGAAAATGGAGCCTTGATGAGTGACATTGAGATGGCCACTCTCACCCTGGCCATGCCCCCCCAGACCCCCAAGGTCAAACCAGGAGTGAAATTCAGCAGATTCTGGAAAACCAATAGCAGAAATTTTGAGTAGTTCAGAGAACTGACAAATACCACCTCTGGCTGGCCCCAGAGTGGGGTGGGAATTGAGATTTTGCAATATCTTTCCCCCAGGAGTGAGGAGGAATGGGGATTTTGAAGTATCCTTCCCCTGCCATGCTCACCAAGCCACGCCCACCAAGCCATGCCCACAGAATTGGTAGTAAAAAAATTAGAATTTCACCACTTGGTCAATGATATCGAATTTGACACCCCTGCAATAGATGATTCAAACCAGGAACTTAAAGTCAGAGTAGTACCTACTATTATGGGAAAAGAGTCAGTCCAACAGATTTGAGGTTTTATATATTAAATGATTGAACGCATCTCTCTTCTTCATTTAGCAGATTCTAAAATGGGTCTCGAAGCTCAACAGAGGTATAGCACTGGATATATTCAGTGCATGCATGAAGTCCACAACCTCCTCCTGACTTGTGACTGGATGGACAAGACACTTGGAGCACGATTATTGAACCATCTATTGAAATCCTTGCCCAAATCCAATGAGGAGACTTGCAAGGAAAACCCGAACCCTTCCACTCCAGTGAATGGCAAGGGAAGTACAACAGGGGCTATCCAATCTCAGGCTCAGACGTATCCAACTGAAATCAAACTGGGATTGAAAAAGTCATTTCAGCCACAACCATCTTCACGATATAATCAGCATGAGTTGCCGCATCCCAGGGAGATTTTGCAACCTCATTTTGCACATAATGGTGTTAACATGGGGTCATTGGATATGTGGAGACCATGGTAAAAATATCTTGGGGGGAAAGTCTAATTTTACACCCTCTTTTATATGTATCTTATAGATATGTCTCTTTAAAACACTTTTTGGAGCACATCTGCTCTGGTAGGTGTACTAAAGACCAGGGTACTTCAAGCCGGAGGAAAGCTCTATGTAGCCTGCATTGTAGAAGGCTGCTATTATATTGTATTTATTGAATACAACTAAATTATTTTACAGAATCTTCTCTGTGGCTGCTTAGTATATAGTATATGATATCTAAAATTCCTTTTCTTATGTTATTAAAATTAACAAAGGATTAATAACAATAGAAACAAACACAAGCCACTCTCATTTGTCTCTGGTTTATATGATATTTTTTGAAACTCTCCTTAACACATACTCCCACCCAACCTCTTATCCCATCCTCCAACAATAATGTATGAAAAAAACTTATTTCTATTAATTCTGTGAAAATAAATGAAAAAATTGTCTTGTCTCTGGCATCTTGTTTTCTCCTGGCTAAATGCTTTAAAGAAAACAAATGGAGGAACTTCTAAAACACTTTTTTTTCACCAGTCACTTCAAATAATTCAATTTCTCAAAACAGTTTGATGTTGCTGACTGTAGAAGCTGGGATCTTCAGGACAAAAAAAATGGTTAGGCTCGCAAAGTTTCAATAGAATAATAAAAATATTGCCTCAGGTTGCTTTCTATTTTTATAGACTGTTTTAGTTAAGCTACTAATGTATTAGTATGGGAGGCATTTAGGGTTTTTTAAACTACATGGTTACATTTTTTATTTATTTATTTCAACTTATATCCTGCCCTTCTCCGGAGACTCAGGGCAGCTTACAATTTATTAAGCACAAATCAATGTGCTTAGCCATTGGCTGCATAGATTCATTTTGCCAGATTCCCTTTGCATACTTTATGATTTAGCTTTTTAAAAAAACAACAACAATCCCACTATTTATCTAGTTGCAACAAAGCAAGTATATTTTCTGAACTGTTTATTTATATAACTACTTTATTAGTAGTCCCCACATTTAAGATAGGATCTACCAGTACTGGTTTAGCACCAGGCTAGAAATCCAGAGATTGCTAAATTCTAGTCCTGCCTTAGCCATAAAGGCTAGCTTGGTGTCCTTGGGCCACTCACTCTTTCTCAACCCAATCCACCTCACAAGATTGTTGTTGTGGGGAAAATAGGGAGAGAAAGTGTGTTGGATATATTAACTGCCTTGAGTTTTGTAAAAATAATAAAGGTCTAATGAATTACCAATAAACAAGCGAAGAATATATGCCAATTTTATAATGCTAGGGCAGACAGTCTGATAAGTCCATAAAGGACAAGTGGCCAAACTATAGGGCAATTTTCTCATCTACTTTGTTTCACTGAATGTATGGCATGGGTGGTGGGATTTATTTTACTATTCAGGACCTCTCAGCATTGAAGGGGCAACACACAAGAATAACCAAATCATGAAACAATGTTGAGTACTGGTGTGCTCGGGCAGTTGTGACCCACCAGCTGCCAGCAGAGCTGGCGGCAGACTCGGATGATGAGGAGGTTGAGGAGGAACTTGGGCCAGTTCTGGAGTCTGGGGAAAGCTCTGATGGATGCTCTGTGTTGGACGCAGAGATAGAGCCAGGGCCGTCCAACATTTCCCAGCCACTGGAGACACAGCTGCCTTTGGAGGCTGGTATGAGTGAGAAGGAAGAACAGCTGGGGCCTGTTCCAGACACTCATATGCACAGAGCAGTTAGGAGAGGTGAACAACGGAGGACAAGAAGTCGACTCGGGAAGCAAAGCACACATGGATGGTGAATGGCCCCTCTCTGGCTGGGAAATAAATAGAAGGAAAGGGGAGTGGTAGGAGACAATAGTTTGTATTTCTTAAGATTTTGCTCATTGTATTTTGTGTCACAAAGACTGCTTGCCAGAACTTAATTTGCAGCCTTTCAGCTGGGAGCTCACGGCCTTGCCATTATCACAAGGAGGTCTGTTACTGCAGTTAACTCCTTGAAGAACTATTGCCTGGACTTTTCGGTGAGTGAATGCAATTCATTCACAACAGACAAATAAAGGGTTTTTTGTGTGACCAGGAGTCTGTTTCTTGCGTCTGCTGGGTCAGAACACGGGCTGAGCAATAGATTCTAAGAGAGATAATAAATATGTCCATTCCAAATCAAATTCCTGTTTCTAAGTAGTTCTTAGTTTGACTTAGGCAGATCCACCAGTCACAACATTACTTGGATACTGTTGATAACATTACAACATTGGGTGCCTGCAATGTGTAGGCCTGCTTTTAAGAACCACTGGAAACTTTATTTGGCCAAGAATGACTGATCAGTAAATATTGATAGACCATATGATTCAGTGGTGGGTTGCTCCCGGTTCGGCCCGGTTCGGGTGATCCCGTTGTGACATCACTGAACCAGTTCTCCGTGGCTGGGAGCTGGGCCCACCTGTGTGCCTGTACTTACTTTTTTCCCCTTTTCTCTCCATTTTTCTGCTCTGCGCATGCACAGAGCACTTGTTTCCATTTTTTTTCTAGTTGCGTAGTATATGCGCATGCACGGGTTTTGTGGCTCCCGGCGTTTTGTTTTCTGTGGGAAACAGGCCCAAGTGGCTCTTTGAGTGTTTAAGATTACAGCTCCCTGCACTAGTTTGTTTTACAAAACCAGTGTCCAGTGTTCTCAAACCAAATGGTCCATGCTTTTAACCCTTTACTCAAGCAATATTTGGACATGGGTTTAGCACTTTTAAAAAAGAATGCTTAAAAGGGGCTTAACTGACACACCACAGGTGTCAGTTAGTACCTCCAAGTACTAACTAAAGCATCCCTTTATCTGAACAATCTGACAGGTGGCAAAATCTGCTATTCGAAGCACTTACCTACTCTCACTTAGCCCTATCCATGACACGTTCAGGAGAGTGATTGATGGCAACGCTCAATATGAGAGGAAATAAAGCAAGCAGAACCCACCAATCCCTTTTCTTAATTGGTACCTTATTAAATATGGTTTTTTTGTTACTGAAACAGAATAGGACTTTTGGGGCAACAAATTTTATGCCAGCATATTTTTCTGATGGCTCATGAAGTCACATGAAGTTAATGATAATTAACTTAAGTTAATGTTCATAACACCTGGGAAAGCAAAGGTGAAATCATCCAAACCATTAAAAAGCAAAAGTTAGAATATTTTGGACATATGATGAGACTTCCGGAAAAATATGCCATACTTCACTTAATCTTCCATGGAAAGATTGATAGCAAACGAGATCCAGGCAGAAGAAGAACATCATGGCTTCAAAAATCTAAGGGACTGGTTTGGACAAAACTCAGCAGCACTTTTTTGTGCGGCTGTTGATAAAAATAGGATCGCCAACATGATCGCCAATGTCTGATGATGGATATGGCAGAAGAAGAAGAAGAAGAAGAAGAAGAAGAAGAAGAAGAAGAAGAAGAAGAA
>JANHFM010004498.1:6561-22871 GCA_032468115.1 Grayia smithii
AGGAGGGTTGGGGGGTTGGGGTTTTGTTGTAAAATTTTATAAAACTTTTTAATAAAAAAAAAGTCAATTTTGGCGTGACCGAAAGGAAACAAATATTTATTAGCTTCTCTTTCCTCTACTGAGTTGATCTATAAGCAATCAATGAACATTAAATTCCATATACAACCTTTTAGTAAACAAAGTTAAAGATGAACAATAGTAGCAGACAGTCCTGTAGTGTAGAATCATCTGGAAGACATGGCACTTAGCTAGTGAAAGTTAGCTAGTGATCATGTATGTGTCATTTAAGATTAAAATTTAACTGAAAGTCAACATAAACTCCATTAAATGGAGAGGGGAAATTGGTTCTGGAGTGATTGATTGATTGATTGATTGGATTGGATTGGATTGGATTGGATTTCACATTTGTACCCTGTTACAGTGATATCTGGACTGCCAGAAGGTATTAAAAATCTGCCTTATGTTAAATAGATAATTATGTTTTGTAATTGGTATTTGTAATTAGGAAACATGGTTTCTGACTCATGTATGACTCATCTATAATTTTTTAGTTTTATGCATGCAACACAGGACTCAACCAAGGACTCCATAGTGAGTGTGCCATGCCCAGGAGTTGTCCACATTGCAAGGCAATGTTGGGACCTCCCTTGCAGATCAATAGGCAAAATAACATCTGATAACACTACTTCTTCTCCTCTAATTTAAGAGTGATGGTAGTCTTGGAATCTCCCAAACTAGAGAGATGATGGATGCACAGGAAGCAAGATCTACATGGATAGCATGAGGCTTTCCAATGTATCCACTCTGTTAAGCATGCTGCAGAGAGTAATTCAGGGCAGAGTCAACACAATTAATATATTTTGCCCATTGAGTGCTATGCTTTCTAGAGGGTTTCCTTTCCCTGACATAATACAACTTCTTAGCAGAAGGAAAGCAAAAAATAGAGGGCATTTTATGATATGAGCAATGAAGAGAGCAGGAAGAGCTTAAATATGGCCAAGCTTGTAAACAGAGAAGCAAGGTCTTTTTCTTTGAGAGAAGGAGTCATTCATAGTTGGGTGCTGGTTGCTTCTTTTTACTCAAGTGCTTTCTGTTCTGCTTTTAATTCTGTTTATAATTCATTTGTTTATGGTTAATCAGGGATGACCAACCCATGTAAAAAGTGGCAGAGCTTTAATCACGCAATCATGGTCACCATCTGTCCCTAATAATCATAATTCTATGTCTAACTTTGCTGTTGTCGTTTCTAGCTACCTTGAACACCAATTTTGGCAGCAAGGAAGAATAGAAGTACAGTATACAAATGAATACCTGGAGAAAATGCACTTCCATTGGTTTATAATTTATGTGATTTATGGTGGAACTGATAAACTCCACATTCATATCCTAGGGTTCTACTCCCTTGGTGAGCTTTTGCTACCTGACATGAAAATTGAAATGAACAATGTTGTCTTCTCAGGTTCAGGGGCAGACTTGAAGCCTTACATATCCTTTCATGCTCACACTGTTCAAATCTTTTCTGCAGTACAGTTAGATCTGCTGTTCTTTCAGAATAATGCCACATCACTTTTACCCAAACCCAGAACTCTTGCTTACTTGCTGTGATTCCTCCACCATAACAGAAGTAGTAGATCATCAAAGGGGATATGTCATAGTACCTCTGATTCCTTTTCCCTACAAAAATCCTTCAGATGTCTGCTCTTTGAGAGTTTCTTGGTTTGTGAAATGGATCCCCCATCCACCTTAGCTCTTTAGGTATCTTCATAGTATAAATATGCTGCTTTCCCTCCTTCTTTCCACTCACAAAGATGCCAGAATTTTGGGCTTTTGGGTTCTTACATTGTGAAATTTTAACATTGTAAATCAACATTTGTATAGGCCAGTGTTTCTCAACCTTGGCCACTGGAAGCTCTGCTGGCTCGGGAATTCTGGGAGTTGAAGTCCACACATCTTCCAGTGGCCAAGGTTGAGAAACACTGATATATGCAATCATATAAATTTATTTAACAATTAAATAGAAAAATATATCTTGCCATGTACTTTATTAAGAATGCAAGCACTCATATGAGCATGCATGTGTGGAAAATCAAAATCACACACAGCAAGCCTGAGGATCCAGAGCCAGATGGGATACAGTATCTTTGCTGGTTAGAGGATTATGGGTGTTGCAGTCTACCGTATTTTGAGTGGATTATGTTACAGAAGGATGAATATAGCATAGAAAGGAACGTTTTCCAGGGTATCAGATTTTTCTGCATGAAAAAACAGTGTTCGCCCCCCAAGTATTAATGTTGAAATGCATAAGAGGCAACCAGCATTTCTGATCTCTCATATGCTTTAACATAACTTTTGTTTGGCCCTTTTATTAAGGCCCATTAAAATGCCAACATTTCATGTTCAAGGAGGAATGTTGGGCATTATCTCTGCATACCTCCTAAGTTGATAGTTCCTTTCTTGGTAAGCCTTTCTCTGTGTTTGTGGCTATCCAGATAGTCAAATTCCATGCAGCTGGCTATGGCCTGCCACTAAAAAATTCCCTCCATTTGTTCTCAACTACAAAGCTCCCATTAAGAGCCCATGGATAACAGAAGTAAAAAAAGGGGGGGAGGGAATAACCCAGAGCTTTTAAACAGCACAAATGTTAAAAGGTAGAGAAACGGAAAGCAGCAGGCCACTAAAAGCCATCTGCCATCTTGGCCTGCCCAGGCATCCCTTCCCCCCAGTGCTGTTTTATATTATCAGTGCCATCTCTCTGCTGTGTACAATAGAGACTCTGATGCAGGCAGAACTGCACTTGCTCCTTCCAAGATGAGGATGGAGGATGCTCTCTGCTCTAGAGATATGATGCAGCTCATTCTCCCATCCGTAGAAGGCCTGAGAAATGAGGCACAACTTTTGGGTTCCACAATGGTCTTCACCAATCAATGTTCTTCGAAATAAATCTGAAATCTAACAGATTTCAATAGCTATTTTGAGATCATACATAAATGAGAACAAAACATCATCAGACACTATTGCTATGATCTTTGCAGTAGAAAAGACTGCACTCTAGCACATATTGGAAAAACTAAAGGAAACTGTTCTGGCTTTCCGACAAAGAATATTTCGGAAGCATGAGTCTCCAATGTTGTTGTTTTAAAAATGCCTCACAAACTTTCTTACGAAAGATATTAGATGACTACAGCCTACTGCCCCTAAATAAAGGCAAAGGCAAGCTTTGTTGGAAAAAAATATAACTTGAAGAAGATAGGAGTTACATGAAGCAAACTTTCCAGTTTTCTGCCAATAAATAGGTGTTTTGTGACTAGCTGTGCCCAGTGGTGGGATTCAAATAATTTAACAACCAGTTTTCTGCCTGGACCCTGGGCGCTGCGCTTCAATGGAGAAACGGGAAACAAAGCAGCTGGCACAAGGGAAGGAGGAGGCCACTTTCCCTCTTTCTTCTTCCTGCTCCTCCTTCCCTCACACCAGCCGCTCCTTTTCCTGTTACTTCATTGCAGCTGCTGCAATGGAGAAACAGGAAAGGGAGCAGCCGGCATGAGGGAAGGAAGAGAAGCAGGGAAAAGAAAGAGGGAAAGCAGCTTCCTCTTTCCCTCACACCGTTTCCCATTTCTCCATTGCAGTGCAGTGCTGCACCACAGAGCACGCCCACCCCCACCCAGATGCCCTCGCTTCCCCCAAGTATTTCTTTGCTAACCCAATTTCCAGCTCCGTCACATTTCTCTGTTATGTTTTTTTTCATGAGGAGTTGGAATTGATTGATTGAATTTTTTTTTTAATCCCACAAACTTTTCTTTCCCTGTACACGATGGCGAGAAACGTGATGGAGAAATGCAACGGAGCTGGAAATCAGGTTGCAAAGAAATGCTTGGGGGATGGGGGGGCATCTCGGTATCCAGCGCTGAAATGCAGCCATCTTTCTCTAGCAGCTGCCCAGGCTTTAAATGAGGGGGAATTCCAACTCTGGACAGAAAGGGGCAGCCGGCATGGGGGCTGCAGGCAGGATGCCCGGTTGCTTCAGCACCCTCCCTGACCCTCTGGAGTTCCTCTGTGCTTTGGCCCTGGGCTATCGCCGTATGTGCAGGCCCCACCTCTGCCACCTGCTGTACATTTTGAGACATCCCTCAAAAATAAGACCTAATGGGACTTTTCAAAAGACCTGGTCTTATTTTTGGGGAAACATGGTAGTTTTCGCCTGAGTGACATGATCAAAGGTGCCACGGCTCCATTTGGTTTCCGTTTCTCCTCTCTAGGACTTCTGGGGAGAGGTTCTTTTTTTCCCCCAACCTGGAAGGAAGTTGAATGAAAAACAGAACTCTTCCAGAAAACACAGATTTATCATAACCAGTTCACCGAACTCAACAAAAAATTAGGTATCGGTTCTGCCAAACCAGTGCAAACTGGCTGAATTCCACCACTGGCTGTGTCTCTCATGGCAGCCATTTTTTGCATACATCCATAACATACTGCCCAAATTCCAGATGAGCTCCCCAAGGATCTTACTCTATTTTATATGTTATACAGACATATAACACATTTTGAAAACGAAGTTCTACACTTACCACTAAAGTCATATTATACTGGCAAATCCTAGGTACAGCATATTATAAAAATACAAAGATATTTCTGAGAGGAAAGGTGGGATGTTCAGAAATTCTTGAATCAGAATTGGGATTCTCATATTGTCAAAGAATGAGACTCTGCACATTTTCTTCCAGAACGTTCTCAGTCAACTCTTTCAGCAGAAGAGGAAATGGGGAATTAACACTGGCAAATGAGGCCTCTGGCTTTTTAAAGTTAGGTATAAAACCCAAAAGAGACAGACCTTCTGCCCTTACCAACTAGCTGACCTGAATAGGAACAGGAATTGGTGTATTGATTCTCAAGCATCAGCTAATGATGAGCAGTTTAGTGGGTCATTCTAATCAGTATTCAGTGAAGCTCACTGGTAGCCCACTTCAGGCTGCCATTTCACCCCTGCCCATTATGCCATTGTAAGAAAGTGTATGTATCTATGTATGTATATTGTCCAAAATATCGAGGATTAAAGGTTAGCAGACTATGCTACTACTGTGTTATTCCAACAAGACCAATTGAAGAGCTTAAAGAACAAAGCTAGAACAGGTTAAGCCTAAAATAACATGTTCAATCTCAAAATATGAGAGTTCACTGATGATATTTCCTTTCTAAAATTTTCCTTTTCTTTTCCTTTTTAAAAAGAATGAAAATTTGCTCATAAAAATAAATACAAATCACATTTCTATTTTCTCATAAAATGCAATGTAGCTAGATGATTTTGTTTTAAATCTATTTACTTTTATTTTCCCCTTCCCATCTGCCAGTAATGGTAAACATATGACAAAGGAGCCCCCTTGAGAGCTATATGCAACAAAATTTAATTTTAATGTATGCCGATTAGTATACATTCAAAGAGACAATAAAGTTATTCTAAATCTAAATGTGTCACAGGTGACACATCATGTCATTTTGGGTGACAGACCAGTCCTCCGGACACTTGAGAAGTTGTGCGAAAGGGCCCTGCTCCCCTGCAGCCTACTGCCTCTGAGCCTCCAAAAGGGGTGCAAAAATGGGAAGTGCTTTCCCCAGTCTTTTTGAGGCTACAAAGCCAAACTTCTTGAAGTTTCCGGGCCTGCAGCAACTTGGAGCTGCCTTGGAGAGGCATTTTAAAAAATATTTACAATTGTGTAAGTACTTATTAAATAATTAATTTAAATAATTTAATTTACTTTAATTTATTACTCTTTGTTATGAGTTGTTTGTATTTTGTCCAGGGAGGGAAGTGTGTGATACACCAGCAGAGTCAAAGTAGGCATTTTCTGAATTTTTGAAATATCAAATCCAAAGCATTCACCATCACTGCCATATGCATATACCAGTGGTGGGTTGCTCCCGGTTCGCCCCAGTTCGGCAGGTAGTGGTGGCGGCAGGAGGCTCCGCCCACCCGCCCAGACGTCTGCGCAGAAGCGCTGCACACTGGCAAAGCAAGCAAGCGCACCCACGCACTACCAATAGCGAACCAGTAGCACCAAGTTTTGAAATGCACTATTGGCACATACCGCTAATAGTTTAATAGGAGGGCCTTCTTTAGATAATAAGGTATTTCAAGGGGCAAGCTGTGTGTGCTACAATGGACATTCTGCTGGTTGTTTTGCTGAATTAGCCCAGGATTTTTTAATCCTCTCCATGTGGAATGATTTTAGTCCTAGCTTCGGCTATTTATATCCTCTCTCCTATCTTTTGGGCACTTCTTCTTTTCATTGTATATCATATTTATATTTTTCTCAAGCTCTTTTGCATAGGCTTTGTAACTAAACTTTTGTCTCTCCATTTTTTAATATAATTCTTTATTGGCCAAGTATGATTGGACACACAAGGAATTTGTCTTGGTGCACACTCTCTCGGTGTACATAAAAGAAAAGATAATTAATCCAGCCGCAATCCAGAAGACCAAATTAACTAGCCAACACAATGAATATGCAGATAATGAGTTATGGAGAGATATAAGGAGGTGTTTGGATGTGAGTAACCATTGATTTTATTGATTTATAGTAATATTGCCAGAAACCAGGCAGTTTACAATGCCTAAACAAGTAACTAAACAAAATATAAAAATCCATACCCATACCTCAAAACTCATTTAAAAATCACAAACCAGAAAAAAAGCTCCATTAATTTCCAAGATCCAAATGCCTGGTGAAATAAAACCATTTTGTTACCTTTCTGAAGACAGTGTTATTGCAATCCTGGCCTCTGGAGGCCAGCTCTAATAATGCAGGGATGACAAGAAAGCTTTCTTTTGGGTCCTCACCCATTTCACTTCTCCAGAGAAGGGAATCCAAGGCTTAACTGAACAGGATCAAGAAAAGAGATAATTCTGTGATTTGCTAGGAATGAAGTCATTTCGGACTTCAGCAAAGATGCAATAGTAGCATCGTCCATCCAAATCATTGCATTTTTCTGTTTTCCACCAGATCACTACTTCACAGATTGCAGATTGCCAATTATATGGCAATAGTATGTTTTAAATATATATTTGAAACAAGATTGGATACCTAGACTTGAAATTCAAGCAGGAGGCAAGTTCTACGAATACTTACTACAGTGGCAGGTGCCCCCTTTCCTCATTATTTTGCTTTAGTGGTATTTTTGTTTAAAAATTCATGTTATATAGATATTTTAATGCATGCATTTGTTTGCAGGGACAGACCTATCAGGGTAGAAAAGAAGAACGTTCTTCCCAGAGTGATCTGCAGATCCCAGACTGATCATTATCTTGTTAGACAAAGAGGTAGGGGGAAAGTTTGGGATGATAATTACTCAATAGAAAGAAGGGTGGAAGGAACAATTGTATGTTTTTCCTTTTAAAAAAAAAAATCAAAAATTTCTTGTTTCTCTATTTCTTATTTTCTGTCTTTGTTTCTTGTTTGTTTTATCTATAGCATACTTCTTCCAGTTTTGGATGACAGTGCTCAGATTCGTATATAAATGTGAACCAGTGACAGAAAATAAATAAATGAATACAGATGCACATGCGCGCGCACCAGAGGTGGTACTCAGCCGGTTCGCACCAGTTCACCTGAACTGATAGCGGAAATCGCGGGTGGGCCTGCTCACCCATCCCGGCTCTATGCCATGCTATTTAGGCATGTTTTTGAGGCCAGGTGCATGAGTGGAAGCCCGGGCATATGTGCGGAAGGCAGGAGCGCGCACAAACTGGGCACACATGTGCATGAAGCAAGCGAGTGCACGTGCGGTGAACCAGTAGTTACCCAAGGTGAAACCCACCACTGACACACGCTACATTCCAGCACACACACTGTACCTCAGAATAATGTGAAAGTATATAGAATAGACTGATTATTTAACGTACATAAAACTGAAAGAAATCTGAATGAGAGTTACATATTGATCTCGAGTAAGAATTACTGAAGTCCATTTTTATTCAATTAATCCATTGGATTATTTATTTATTAATCAAGCAAGCATTTAGGCAGTTTGTTTGTCACATTTATATTATTCTGTGCTTTGAAAGTGCAATATTTCATGCTCTGCTTTCCTTGGTTTTTCTGTAACTTTCATCTGCTAACCGCTCCTTTTCTTACCAAATATCTCTATTTAGGCTCTCCTTCTGACATCACTTTCCCACCTTGGAGGGAGGGACTGATAGCAAATTGAACTGGAATCTTATTTCATCTTGGAAATTTTAAACCATTCACTGTTTATACTTTGTCATCCCGTTTTCCAAACAAACATGAAACCTTCACTCTTTCCAACAAATGTTCTGTGAAGGTCAGAAAACATCTTACACAGTCTGGGAAATGTGGAGGTAGTGGTTTCAAATAATGATGATGATGATGATGATGAATCCAAAATAATGCAGATGTTGCTTTTTCTGGGGCCAATACCTGCCCTAATTCTTTTTCTTAATGGATCCAAATTCTTTGTAGAGGGAATGAACAGCCATGCCAACTTCTACAGGGTCAGCACCCTGATTTTAAAATACTGCATGAAACACCAGCAATGGCATAAACCCAAAGAAAAATCTGTTGGATTATTATGGAGAATGATTCCATACTTAATGTTAATCGATAGAAGAAGCTTAGCTTCTTAAGGCAGAGAAGCATCTGGGCCTGTGTCATATTTCTCATTCTTAGGTTCAGAAATAGACGCTTTTATTTTGTTGTTTTTTTCACTGATGCTTTCTGATAGAGCTCGGAATGCCACTCCAATTCTCAAAATTGTTAGCAGCTTTTACAGGCAAAGCTGAGTGTCCATCACTTTGAATTTTCATTGTTGCATCTGTTTCGCCATTTTAACTGCAGCAGGTTGTATTACAATGAGGCCATTAATAGGGAAATGGATACAAACATTTTTATTTCAAATAGCAGCTCTTGGAAAAGATCTGGAAAACAGAATCAAGCCATATGATTGTTAAAGAAAGGGGGTTAGTAGCTCAGTGCCAGCAGGCAGTGTGCCACTATTTGTGAACATCTTTTAAATACAAATACCTTATTAAGACGGGCATTGGGGAGAGAGGCAAGGGAACATGGACAGGCTCATTTTATGCCCTTTTCCATTTTCCCCCTCCTTTACTTATCTTTCTAAATAATTGTTATGCCTTTTAGAAAGTTTGACATAAATGTCAAGCTGAAATAAAAATATATCAATAAATATAATCATCTATCTATAAACTGAACAAAAACCAAATACCGAGTTTTCATTCAGGAAAAATAACCAGCATGTAGCAACAGTAATGCTTATTAAGGCTTTCAGTTAATTCCAGTTCCATTCCATACGGTGCAATGGCCACAAACAGAATACATCAGTAATTATATTTACCTACACAACATCCTTTTAGCTTCTCAATATTCTAGAGATGGAGAAGCAACAAAAGAATATGGGTAATGCACCATATGCTGGAAACCAAGAGAAAGCCTGAGTGCAATTTAAACACAAACAAACAAACAGTGTTCTGCATAGCCAATTCGGAAACGGACCTTGCAAAGAAATGCTTTTCTAATTCTTTTCTTAATTTTTTTTTCAAATTAAGAGTTAATTTTAAATTTTAATCTTGTTATAAAAAAGAATTAAACTACTGTATAGAACGCAGCTAAAAGAAAGGTTTGAACTGTTTTCATTTTAAATATGGATAGCTTTTTAATCAGATTGTAACGTTATACGTATTTTCCTCTATGTAAAACTAACTCGGTCAATTCTTACATGACTATTTTGATAATTAGGTTAATTAAAGCATTTCAAAATTTTCTTCCAATTAAAGTGGCAATCAATTTAAGATATTTAGTTTCTAATACTTAGAAAAATAGCAGGTGGCAAATACCATTTTAAAAGGAAATATTATACGTTCAGCTGCATGCAGGTGAACAGCCTTTTACAAATTGATACTAGCTATAGTAGATGCAAGTATAGTCTTAAATAAGAAAAAAAGATGAAAATGCCTTTTGTTTCAGAAATAATTGGCACACTTGTAAATATATGCCAATTTAACCAGTTAATAAATTAAAACATATTTATAAGACTCCTTTAAACCAGTGATCATCATGTTCAGATGTAATGAAACTCTGCATGCTGTAATTCATAGAAACAAATCTGTTTTAAAATTCATGCTATTTGAATCATTTTGAAGGGTGGAATTATGAATTGTTCCCAGAAGCATGCATATTAAATATTTTACTTTAACACATATTTCATACAATTCTTCCAAATTAAACTTAAAATAGGAAATCCTAATGCACTGTTATTTTGCTTCTAAGTTGTTTGATGGTTTTGTAAAACAATCTTGTAGCTATATCCTAGGGCTATCCTTCCTAAAAGTGTTCCAAAGTATTGATATTTAATTCCTGCAGATTTAAAAATAAAAAAGCAGACACAAAAACAGAAATATTCCCTAGAAAGCTGAACCATTTATTTTGTAAAGATTGAAAGTGAAGGGTTTCTATGAACAGCTTCAGTGTGTTATCATGAGTCTTCCATGTAACAAATTGTACACTGGTAGTGCATAATTTTTTACACCACATTATCTGCAAGCATAAATCTCATTGATTTGATATACCTTTTTTTAATGTGGCATGAGAATCAAGAAAAAAACAGGAGGGAAGGAAGTAGGCAAAGCTTACCTAGTTATTCTCTTGGGATCTCAGTTTTTAATTTTTCTTACCTTAACAGAAAACAATAAAAGCCTTTAATAAATTAATGATTAATCCTAAATGCTATTAATCTATGCATTTGCACAGCAAATTGATTTTGTTTGGGAAAGTACTTTTGTTTTATGCATATTTTACTGGCACAGATTATAGCAATTTGAATATAATATTTAAGTGTAAAATATTTAGAATTATATGTATAGAATTACAGCCATAAGCTTTTGCTAAATGTTACATTCCATGTGTTCTTGTCCTACTTATAGCTGTAGACTTCTTGCATCTTTTAAAACTTAAGTGTTCCTACTTTCTTCTAGAAGGGGAGAGAAGGAAAAACAATTCCATTGGCAAAATATCATCTTTAATGTAGATTTATAATCTAGTACAACACATAAGCATGCAGAGAGCTGAGAATCAGTATCAGTATATAGCAATCTGAAATTAGTTATCAGATTATTACAGGTACCAATTTAGATATGAATGTGACCATGACAAATACGTTTTAAATATTGACCATGTTTAAATCTATGGATAAGATTTGACATTTGCATTGTTTGTCTAATAATACTACCAAATAATAAATAAAGTATTCCTAAATCAGGGTGATTGCAACATGTTCATTTACTTAAAAGTATTACATATACAGTATCACAATATATAGTATTACAATATCCAATTTTCCTATATTTTTTGTTACCTATATCCCTAATAGTTATGAAGCTATTTTTCTTCTTTTAAATCTTTTCATCAAATTTTTTCAACGTTATCAATATACAGGCCAACAAGATTTGCTGAATATATTTGAAATTTCTCTAGAGACAGAAAAGAGTTCCCCTTGATCAGAATTCACAACTTGGCAAAATACAAACATGTTGGTTCATTATTAATCCCTCCCCCTTTTTAAAATTCTGTTGCTATATTATATAGCTTATAATTATTATTGGCATACAGGTGTTTTTGCATTTCCATTTAAAATATTACAAAAAAAGTTTTCCAGTGTGGTTTTTTTTCCCCTTTGTATCAGAAAGTAGTTAAAAATGCTATCCAAGATGCTTTTTCATATTCTTGCCAAGAATCTTGATTCATCTGATTTCTCACACAATGCATTTAAGCATGGTACCATTTACAAGAAAGAGAATGTCATTTTCCTGAAAGAGATCCTGAAATTCTATTTGCACTGAAATATATCAATTTTCATCCATTTATCCATAGTTATCAAACTATTGGTAAATATTGTTCTTAATTAGCTGGCAATTACCATGTGATCTGTTAAAAGAGCCCCAAAATATAAATCTAAGACTCGCTAAGATTCAGGAGGCTGCACTACTAAAGATTATGTATCTTTCAACACAATTCTGCTGCATATTCTCACCTCCTGATAGAAGGGTATCTGCTCAGGTTTCCTGCAGCCAACCAGACCATCCTTCAGCAGTCCATTTCAGAATCTTCCTTCCTTTCCCCCCAAGGTTTCCATTTTTCTTTTCCAAATTGTATTCAACACGCTGTGGTTACTGAGCATGCTCTGTCCTCATAGCTTTCTTGGAAAAGGAAGTTTCCCTTATAATTTGGGGGGAGGGGGAGTTAAGTTTTTTTTCCCCCTCCAAAGTATCTTGGACCTTCTTTTGTTTCTCAGTTGTCCCATTAAGGATCTATTACATTACCTGAAAGAGCCTGATCACAACAAAACAATAGTATGCTGGAGAAGTTTTGGCTTCAGAAAGGACCTGCCCGATGTTGTTGTTTTGTTTTTTAAATGAAAAAGCTGAAGACCAATTTTCTCCTTCTCCCCCTCCATCTTTCAGCTTTAATACAATGTTCTTCAACTCGGCAAAGCAGCTTGGCAGGAGATTTCAAACTCTGTTCTGTCTCTTTGAAAATTCCCTACAATAGCTGGGTTGGATAGAGACCAATTGTTGGTGCATTACCATTTGCAAATGCTCAGAGAATCTACTCTTTTTTTGGGGGAGCAGCATCTTAGGTTGAAAAAAAGGCAGTGTCAAGGGTAAGGATGGGGAGAAAGTGGTCCTTATTTAACCCTTAGACTCCAATAAGGTACATGCAACATGCCAGGTGTATTTTACTTAGGCATACAGACAAAAATTGGATATAAACAGAACCCGCAAAAGACTTTCTATCATCTCATGCAGTCTTCATTCAAAATTAGATGTTTTGCATTTGGAACCCGGAGATGAGATTTCCATTCTACTGATCTGGTGCCAGAATCACCACTTTCTTAAGAAACATTTGAATGACCTCCTTCTGCCTCCCTAAATAAACAAGAGAAACAGGGGTGGGTTCTACTTACCTTTCTTACCGGTTCTAAAGGTGCACGTGCTTTGCGCCTGGTCAGGGCGCATGGTGTGCACGTCCGGCGCATGTGCATGCGCCAGACGGGCATTCCTGCGCATGCGCAGAAGCTTTTTTGGGACAAAAAACATCAAAAAAGTTTCCTGCGCATGTGCACAAGCGTGCTCCACACGCTCCGCGTGTGGAACAGTAAGTGTGGGCGCGCGGGAGGGTGGCGGTCCGGGACGCATAGAATCGGTTCAGTGATGTCACAGCGTCACCGCTACCTATTCACGTGAACCGGACCAAACCAGGGGCAACCCACCACTGAAGAGGATACTCTTTGCCCCCTTCCTTTTGCCAATCGAATCAGACCTTTCCATATTAGATTTGCAGATGGGCTTGCCGGAGCTTTTAAAATAAGAAAAGTGGTAAGTAAAACCTTGCTTTTCCTACCAATAAGGCAAGAACTTATACCTGAAAAAATTAAGCTCGTATTAAGAACCCAGCTTGGATTTATCTCCTGAAAAAGTGATACATTGAGAGAATGCATTCATGAATATCCCTTTCTTCCCCCTGTCATTATTATTCCATTATTCTATGGAAACTGGTGACCTTTCATTGTCTCATCTCTTCCAACCATCTCTACCAGGGCTTGGTGTACTGGAAGAGCTGAAGCACGAATGCTAACATCTCGCTAGATGCAGCTGCTAATACAATAGGATTAATTTGCCATCGACCAACTCTAATGCCCCTTCTGTTTCATCATCATTTCCCCACCAGGGGCAGTGGTGGAAGCATCTGTTCCACTGCTATTTTACTGGTGCCATTCGTATGCCACGACAGTGAAGGTCTGTCAGCATTTCCATGACATGCAAGGCACCCATCTGCATTGCCAAACAGGAGGCATTGCTTTCTCAGTCTGTGAGGGGAAGAAAATCAAAAACTTGTGGTGAAATATGATGCACAAGTTGTATTGTATGGGTTGATATCAGCACTCTTTATACTTGTTGTTAGTCTTATTTGCTTGGAGTTGTTTACGTATGTGTGAGTTTGAAGTTAGGAAGATGTTTATTGTGGATTGATGTTCAGTTTCTCCCCCTTCTCCCAATTTCTCCTCTCTTTACAGTGCTTTTACCATTGTTTATTTTTTAAAAATAATATGTGAGTTTGTATGCAATGATAAACAGTCATTTAGGTTTAAAGTTGCATCCATAAATAAAAAAGAAAATGAAGCACAAGATTCAAGCTTGCCCCGCCCCAAATAAAGTAGAATTAAGCTTTACTCTAAAAGATTAGTGACTTGCTATTACATTAAAGCTATGAACTGTGCTTTACAATTATCATTTGCTAAGTCAATCAGAACTGGTTATATATTTTAAAAAACTAATTTTGATCTTAAGCCTTTCAGCAGGTCCCAAAAAGTTGCACACCCTTTTGCACTATTCAGGTAACCCTGAGGACTCACATAAACCTCTAAGTGGCCTCAATGACTCTCAGAAAGAGCGCTAACAACTAGATGACAGCAAGGATTATAAATCCTTCCATCCTCCACCATTCAGTCAGAACTAAAGAAGCTCCTTGGATGAGAAGCAAAACGTCTTCAAGGGAAAACATAGTTCAATTGCCTTTTGAAAAAGCACCTTTGGGACTGATTTGCAAGTAACCTGAAATCAGAAATCTACTAATACAGATTTCAACTGAAGTTTATTTTTTTCTTTATCACAGAAAAGGAAGTAAGGGCAGGGTAGGGAATATATGAACTCTATTTTTATGATTTTTTTGTTATGAACCAACATGATCTGATAATACAAATTCAGATGTGTCAGTTGTATTCAATAGACTAATCTTTTGCTAAACTTTTAAGGGGATCCTGGAGGAGGGAGGGTAGGGTAAACTGTAATAGAGGGCAATGGGGGGTCCTTGGAGATCCGCAGCCTCGCCTGTCGGACGATCATAGAAGGGAGGATGGGGGGAAAGGGGCAGATGAGGTTCGGGGACCAGAGAGTCATTCCATCTCTGTGGTGGTCAGGAGTGGCAGGAGTTGTGGGAGAGGAAGGCCACATGATATAATGGGATTGCGACCCCGATGTATTCGGGCGGTGCCGTGTTCCGCCCTCTAAACTCACCCTGCTCCCCTGGGGGTTTGGGAGTGCGGAACCCTGGACTCAGGCTGGTGTATTTGAATGCCAGGTCCTTGGTTAACAAAGCTCTCCTCATCCGAGATCTTATTGATGAGGCTGCGGACCTGGCTTGCATCACGGAGACCTGGTTGGGGCCAGAAGGAGGCGTCCCTCTCTCTGATTTATGTCCGCCAGGTTTCTGTGTGCTGCACAAGCAGCAGGGAAGGGGCGGGGGTGTGGCAGTAGTTATTAGGGAAAGTCTTAGTCCTAGTGAGGTCACTGTCCCTCAGATAGGCAGGTGTGAGTCCCTACTGCTGAAATGGGATCCTGGAGTTCAGACAGGCCTGTTGATTACGTACCTGTCTCCCAGCTACGTGTCTTCAGCCCTGCCCACACTACTCAATGTCTTACCTGAGCTGGCGGTTGAGCTCCCCAACCTTATGGTTGTGGGAGATTTCAACTTGCCTTCACTGGGCAAGACATCGGAGGTAGTCCGGGAGTTCATGACTGCCATGGACCTGACTCAGATTGTACAGGGCCCAACTCACAGTGGTGGAAACACACTCAACTTTATATTTCTCTCTGGGCAGTGGATAAATGATCGGGGTAAGGGGTCATTGTCGATTCTCCCCCTGTTATGGTCCGATCATTCCCTCCTTAGGCTGGACTTTCAAACCATCAACCCCCACCGCTGGGAGGCAGAACCTACTCATTGGTTCTGCCCCAGGCACCTGATGGACCCCGACAGGTTCCTAATGGATCTTGGGACATTTCCCACATCCCAAACACACGATTCAGCTGAGGCCCTGGTGGCGGCCTGGGAACAGGCTGCTACCGTGGCCCTGGACCGAATCACGCCTTTGCAGCCTCTGATCCAGCGCAGATCCCGGGTGGCTCCTTGGTTCTCCATGGAGCTCCGGGAGATGAAGCGCCGGAAAAGACGCCTAGAGAGCAGTTGGAGGTCTTCCCGATCTGAGTCTGACCGGACACATCTAAGAACCTATATTAAGTCTTATCTTGTGGCGATGAGGGCGGCGAAATGTAATTATATCACCGCTCTCATTGCGTCTGCAGAAAACCGCCCAGCGGCCCTGTTTCGAGTGACCCACTCCCTCCTCCATCACGGAGCTAAGGAGGACTTCTTACAGGGCAGAGCTGAGGATTTTGTTCAGTTTCTGCATGACAAAATCACTCAGATTCAGAAGGATATAGACTCCGACGG